>WWET01002154.1:253566-265557 GCA_011038615.1 Limnodynastes dumerilii
TTTGCCTATGTAATGCAGGAAAATCTACCTCACACTCCTTCACAGATTCTATATGGCTCTTTCTTCCCTTCTCTATGTTATGCTGGATGGGTGTCTCAACCAGGGTGTGGAGTGTAACTAGGGACTGGTTTTCACTAGAGCCGCTGATGGTGGGGTTACAGGTCGCGGCCCCCGGAGGGGAATAGGAAACAAAGATGGAGAGGAGCAAGCAAGGGAGAGCAGGACGGAAAGAACAAAGCAGGAGAAAGAGAACTAGAAGGGACTAGTTCTGACACACAACAATAAAAACGGACAGAACAAACTGGGGCTAGCACACACAGAAGAGATACCACAGTCACAACCAGAGGAATGGTCCAGGAAATGGTAGGAGAGAACGCAGGGTAACAAGGCAAGGAGACACAGGGAGCAAGGCAAGGGTTAAGGATCAGGGCACTCAGATATCACAAAAATGCACAGAGGTAGAGCACAAGGCAAGAACTGGACAGAGACTGGAGGACTGTAGCTGTAACCAGCAGTGAAGAATAGCACTGCTGGAGCTTATATAGGGACTGCTGACTTGAGTCCATCAGTCCAAAACAGGTGAAATAATTGCAGCAGCCAGGAGGCCATAAAAGACAGAGGGAGACGCCCACTAAGCAACAGATGCAGATGTCAGACATGTGCAGGCTGTGGATGGTGCAATGGCTTGCAGGATTTCTACCGAGGCACTGGAACAGGACAGCAAACAAAGGTAATAACTTACATGTCGCCATGCTTAGAATAGCGGCATATAACAGTACCCCCCTTCACAAAGGGATTCAATACCCTTGGGACCAGGTTTCATAGGGAATTTTTGGTGGACAAGCTCCATGTGAAGATCTTTTGCTGAAACCCATTCTCTCTCTTCTGGACTGTAGCTTTTCCAGTGGACCAGATACTGCAGGTGCCTCCTCACTCTTCTAGAATCCAGGATAGACTCTACCTCATATTCTTTTTGACCCTCAATAATAACTGCCAGAGGCTTTTCTTGATATTGAGGCAAGAATCTCCTGGAACGATGGACAGGTTTAAGCAAGGAGGCTTCCTGGAGGGTTGTTTCAGACGAATGTTGTGGGTGGAAAGCCATACCTTGTCCCTGATCTTAAAATTACATGGAGTCCTGTGACAATCAGCTTTTAGTTTAGATTGAAGTGAGGTTTTTTTCAGAGAATAGATGTCTTTCCTCCAAGTCTTTTTTATTTCGTTAGTGGCTCCTCGAGCTTCCCTATCACAAACAAATTACATGTTTTGGAATGAACTGGCCCGAGGATGATAACCAAATATAATAAAAAATGGGGATTCCTTTGTAGCCGAGTGAGAAGAATCGTTATAGGCAAATTCTGCCCATGCTAGGTTGTCCGCCCAGTTATCCTGTAACTTTGATGTATAACATCTTAAAAATTGTTTCAGGACCTGGTTTACTCTTTCGGTATGTCCATTGGACTGAGTATGGTTGCTTGAGAATAGGCTCACCTTAATTTGAAGGGCTTGACAAAAAGATGTCCATGAACTGCGAACCCCGATCTGACACAATGGGCCTGATCCAGAACAACGCTTCGGAGCGAATTTACGCGTGGCTGAGACGTAAAATCGCCCTTTGGTAAGTACTGCGCATGCGCACCATAGAAAATACGCTCTGTAACGTAGTGTAATTGTGAACGTATGGGCCATTCATGTGTGTGTCACGTAAATACTTACATGTGGGCGTGCCAATATTACGTGTGTCCAAAATACGTCTGAAATACGTGAAGTAGGCGGGGGGTGGTATTTAAAGTGTACAGTATGGGCGTGCTTAGCTGCGTAAATTCGTCTAGCCCATACGTACGTGTGCGTATGACTGCGGTTACATTGGAAAAAGTTAAGGTAGGGTTTGGAAAGCGTATCTTGACAAAATACGTACGTTCAAGGGGTGTGCCGAGGGGAGTGTAACGAATTTACGCGCACGAAAATATGCTACGCGAATAAACGTACGGCAAACGTAGTTCTGGATCTACCCCAATATATGTAGGTAGTACATGTATCTTGATAATTTGATTAATGAAAATTGTGGCCAGTGATTAGCAGCAGGTAGTTCTGGCAACTGAGTAAATTGAGCCATTTTTGGCTGAATGGATCTCGGTAAGTAGTGCCTTGACAAGAGTCTTGGCAACAAATATCTGACTGGAAGGTAGTTCTTATGGAGCCTGGTCCTGCATGAATAACAGTTGTTCCTGGATATCCTGGGTAAGCCCTGCAATGAATATATTGGAAGGAATGATGGGTTCAGGGCAGGGAGACGGGGGTGTTCTGGTAAGAAGGACTGAAACAGTGTATCAGCCCTCCGATTTAAGGATCCTGAACGATAGGTGATGGCATATTGAAATCGGCTGAAAAACAAGGGGTTTGTCTCAGATTCAGCAGTTTGGCTGAGGCAATGTAGGCCTGATTTTTGTGATCAGTGAGTACAGTAATGATAAGCAGAGCCTATTTGAACCAGTGTCTCCATTCTTCAAATGCTAACTTGATTGCGAGCAGTTCTCTATTCCCCACGTCATAGTTCCTCGCGGCCACAGTAAATTTTCTGAAGAAATAAGCACAAGGATGCAGATCGCCCTCATTGTGGTCCTTCTGTGACAAGACTGCTCCAACTCCTACGTCTGATGTATTAACTTCTACCACAAAAGGTAGTTCTGGGTTCGGGTGACACAGAATGGATGCCGAGGTGAAGGCTTTTTTCAGATCTTTGAACGTAACTTCTGCTTTCTTGGGACAATTACTGTGATTAGTGCCCCTTCTTGGTGAGATCTGGTATTATGGAAAGCAAAGTAGAAAAGGCCCCAATGAGATGTCTGTAATAATTGACAAAGCCCAAGAAGTGTTGTATAGCCTTAAGGTTGGAAGGTTATGTCCAATCTAGGCTGGCCTTTACTTTGTCTGGATCCATTGTAAAGTCTTGGAGGGTGATAACATATCCCAGAAAGACCACCCACATCACCTCAAACTCACACTTTTCCATCTTGGCGTAGAGTTTGTGTTCTTGGAGGCAAGAAAGAACTTGATGGACATGGGTGCAGTGAGTTTTCAATGATGGAGAATAGATCAAGATGTCGTCCATATATACCACCACAAAATGTGCCAAGAAGTCCCGCGAAACATCATTGATGAAGTCTTGGAAGACCGCCGGGGCTTTACCAGGTCCAAAAGGCCTTCATTACCATGTATTTGGAATGCCCAGATTGGGTGTTAAAGGCGGTCTTCCACTCGTCTCCTTTGTGAATACAGACAAGGTTATAAGCCCCTCTCAAATCGATCTTGGAATATACTGTGTGTCACATCACGCGGCAGAGGCCGCACTACTTACCCGGTTAGAAGGCTTCTCGCATCAGTCTTCTCCCTCCGGGCTGTCAGGCTGTTCCAGCGGCGGGGTCTGTGGCGTTCTCCGGCGTCCGCGTGGAGTGCTTGGCGCCGCCATCTTGGAAAATGTCACATGACTCCCCGCGGCCAATCCTGAAGCAGGCCAGGGGAGCATGTGACGGAGGAGCCAATCAGCTGCAGGGGCGGGCTATTTAAACCCCTGTCAGCTGTGGCTCATTGCCAGAACTTCGTTGTCTTCCACGTTGGAGCCTGGTTCCTGTTACCCTGTCTAAGCTGCTAAATATCTCCTTCCTGCTTGCCTCGCAGTCCTCCCTCTTGTCTCGCAATCCTCCATGCTGTCTGCGTGACCTACCTGCATCCTGCCAGACCTACCTACAGTCTGCCAAACCTGCCTGCAGTCCGTCTGACCTTCCTGCATCCTGCCTGCAGTCTGTCGGACCTACCAGCATCCTGCCCGCAGTCTGCCTGACCTACCTGCACCCTGCCAGACCTACCTAGAGTCTGCCAAACCTGCCCGCAGTCTGCCTGACCTACCTGCATCCTGCTCGCAGTCTGCCTGACCTACCTGCATCCTGCCAGACCTACCTACAGTCTGCCAAACCTGCCCGCAGTCTGCCTGACCTACCTGCATCCTGCCAGATCTATTTACCGTACCTAGCTGCCTATGCACCATCGTTATTTAAAGCCACCCAGCTTCATATACGCAGCCTCCGTCCAACCGCCCACACCCAGTCCTAACCAACCCAGGAATGTGACACTGTGGCTCACTTTAGCTGATCAAACAAGTCAGAGATCAGGGGGAGTGTGTAAGTATTCTTCACTTTGCTTTTATTTAATTCATGGTACTCGATGCACGGTCTGAGAGAGCCATCATTATTCTCCATAAAGAAGAACCCCACTCCCACTGGTGACTTGGAGGGGCAGATAACCCCTTTCTCAAGGTTTTGTTGAACATATTCCTCCATAGCCTCATGTCGAGATAAAGAGAACAATCTTCCTTACGGTAACTTAACTAATTCAATTGCACAGTCGTATGGTCGATGAGGAGGAAGCATGTCCGCAGCTTTTTGGAGAAGACATCTGCAAATTCCACCTAAGGAGAGGTGGAAATAGGGTAAGAAAGTTGGTCGCTTTCAAGGCACCGTTCATTCAAACGTCGATCCACTTTAATGGAGAGCTGCATTAGATTCTCCAGTGAGTCAGGAATTGGATATTACACCAGAGCATCCTTAATAGCCTCTGAAAGACCGTAGCTAAATTGACTACGGAGGGCTGGATAGTTCCTCTGACTCTTTGGAGCCCACTGCCGAAACTCAGCTGAATAATCCTCTGCTGATCTTTCGGCCATGGCGAGTAGAGTAGTTTTGATTCAGAAGTAGCAATGTGGTCTGGATCATCGTACAATAGACCTAGGGCCTTGAAGAATGCCGCCACAGATTGCCAAGCAAGTTGGTCTTCAGACTAAACGCCCATACTTGTGGGGCACCTTGGAGGAGTGAGATAATAAATCCCACCTGCTAATATTCACTTCCGGATGCATGTGGACGTAACAGAAAGTATAGGAAGCAGCTGTTATTAAATTGCAGGAACTGGCTGTGGTTTCCTGCAAACCGATTGGGGAAGTTCATCTTTACATCAACTATGACAGAAGCAGGATCGGCCATCGTTTATGGGATTCAGAGAGCCCCTATAATTTCCTTCTGTGTCTGGACTTGGTTTGTCAGTGCTTGCACCATCTGCCCCAGATTGAAAACCTGCGCAATAAGGGCGTTGATAGCATTGGTTGTGGAAGGTTCCATGATGACTACCCCATGCTGTAATTGGCTTGTTATAATGTTACACTGGACAGGCGCCTCAACCAGGGCGCAGAGTCTAACTAGGGCCTGGATTTTACTAGAGATCCTGATGGTGGGGTTAGCCTGGGCTGCAGGACATCTAGCAGGTTGTGGCCCCTGGAGACGACAGCCAGAGGGGAAGAAAAAACAAAGATGGAGAGGAGCAAGCAAGGGAGAGCAGGACGGAAAGAACGGGAGAAAGAGAAGTAGAAGGGACTAGTTCTGACAAACAACAAAAAAGACAGATGGAAAAAACTGGGACTAGCATGCACAGAAGAGATATCACAGTCACAACCAGAGGAATGGTCTAGTAAAATGTAGGAGAAAACACAGGGTAACAAGGCAAGGAGACACTTGAAGCAAGGCAAGGGTTAAGGAACAGGGCACTCCAGTATCCCCAAAATGCACAGAGGTAGAGCACAAGGCAAGAACTGGACACAGATTAGAAGACCAGAACTATAACCAGCACTGAGGAATAGTACTGCTGGAGCTTAAAAGGGGACTGCTGACTATTGAATGGTCAGCAGGTCAAAACAGATGAAATAAATTGGTTGGAGTCCTGCCAGCAATCACAGCAGCCAGGAGGCCATAAAAGACAGAGGGAACAGGGCGGCGCCCACTAAGCAACAGCTGCAGGTGTCAGAAATGTACAGGCTGTGCATGGTGTAATGGCCTGCAGGATTTCCACAGAGGCACTGGGACAGGACAGCAAACAAAGGTAATAACTTACATGTCACCATGCTTAGAATGGCAGCATGTAACACTCTACATAGAATGTTTTTACCCCCTTTAAGTCCCCAACCCCACATCTCTTTCTCTCATTTATGATCCTCAAAAACTCAAAATCATGGGTTGAGGAAGTGTCTCTATGAGTTACGAGGGAACGTTATTTTGTCTTTGCATCATTGTGATAAGAGTCTTAAAACATGTCACCGTGCTACCAACGACAATGCACATAGCACTATTTTGTGCTTGTGACTTCCAAGTTACTTCGATTCCTCTCCCCACGACACATGACCTCACCAAGGTTCATTGTGTACCACAAGACACATCCTACACCTGAAATACTCTATTTTATTATTATTTTATTATTATTATTATATTTTATTAATATACAAATATATTTGTCATGTTGTAAAAGTGTTTCAAATTTGACTACTGAACAACATTTTTATAATTGTTAAATAAATTAGAATATAAAGAACATCTTTGACTTAGTTTTATTATATTATGTAATGTCTGTCATACTCTTATATGAACATTTGTTGTCGGTGATATAAGACCATTTCATATAATGGTAAAATATAGTGCATTTAATGGGATATACAGGAACTAAACTCATTGGTGACTTCTAATAATAGCTAAATATGTAACTATGTTAGTCATGCTGACTTGTGTTAACAGCATGGCTGCAAACAAGATCATGACCAGGATGGACTCTGTAAAGAATATTGGACTAAATCCAGACCTCTGACTGACAGCTTCCATGCGCAAATCAGCCGTCATTCATTAAGGCGCATGCCCAGTACCCAGAGCTATGCATTGGAAGGCAGGACGTAATGATATTGTTTCTGTATATGGGGGCAGGCCAGACTCCTGTGTGTATCATTTACTCACGGTGGGCTGGTCATTCTATGCACATCGAACAGTAAGGTCTGGGTCTAGCCTTTACATACAATAATTTTGTCTGCTTGTGTAACACTACTCCATCACGTGCGGACTTTCAGACCTTCATGTGTACGGAACACATGATGAAATCTGCAGTAATCCCGTCCTAAGTGAGTTACCAATTAAAAAAATATATTGTTTTGTTAATAACATAACTTTAGATATTCGAGTCCTATTTTTTTGAAGGCAGTGTATAGAAAACATGTTTAAGCTGCCTGTCTCCTGTGAATCAATTTTCATTCACAGAAGGGAATGTGTCACACAGTGGCAGTTTAACAAACAACTCTGAACCTATCAATGCCCGATGTCTTGCTTATTTTAGATAACTCGGTGACTGGAAAGAAAATAGATTTTTTTTTTACCCACTTATTTTAATGATCTAATTGATTGGCATTAGAAATATCAAAATCTTCCTAGGATCAGAGGTAACATAAACATTAATATGATAACATGCCATATTAACAATGCCCATCAGGAAATAACTGCAATAAAGTAGGAAAGCAATTGTCTTTACTGTGTCATAATGTATGAAATATGCAAAGCTTGTAGTCTGTAATTGAGGGCCATGTTTTGGAAATACCTTTATGTACTGTTTGCCACTTATACCGCTTTCATATCACCACCTCGGAAAAACCCGGGTATTTCAAACCCGGGTTTTTCCAGAAAGAAATGGCGGGTTAAAAAAAAGCCACCTTTTAAGTCCACAAAAACCTGGGAAATTCCCAGGTGTGACCCTTTCAGATCACCAGGAATTTACGGATTTTAGTAGATTTTTAACGCGGCTGGGCATGCTGATGCTTGTAGTACTACAAGCATCAGCATGCTCAAGGATGCCAAGACATGCTGGCGCTTGGAGAACCATGAGCACCAGCATGCCCTGTCATCCTGTGCCCACTGCAGTGTGGAAATGTCCCCATTAAAACAATAGTAAAATATAGGGCTGGCCCTTAACATAAATTTTTTTTTTTTATTTAATGGCCTTGCTTTTTCCTACATTACTTATTCTAAAGAGGTCTATAATATTTGATGGTTGGGCAGGTCACTTTTATTTGAGAACAATTGGGCAGGGAGGTTTAAGCCAATCAGTTCCAAACATGTAAAAATTCAATATCACTCATTTAGTTCTACCACCATTAAATTTTTGCCCCGTTTTATAATTCAGAGGTCTGTTAGCATTATTTATTTGTTAAACAATAGTACTTATGCTTACTTAAGGCTTGAATAAGAGGGCTATCCCTAGGCTAATATAATTAAAAAGCCCCTTTATTCTCTGCCAGACAAATGCACACAAAAAAAATCACTATTTTACAATTTGGTTACTCCATACCCATCAGCTTTTGCATTCATATGCACCAACAAAATAATCATTAGGAAAGACACAATAGACAGACTTTATGTTCAGCATATATAACTTCTCAGTCACACTATTAGGGAAGTCATCTCTTAAAATAAAGACATATTTTGTCCATTCTCTCCAAACTGCAGTTGCTCTAAGCACTAAGCTCGAAGTCTGTCCTGTGCCAACTGTGGTATGTAGATGTATACCCAACACCATGTGCCCCTGTGTGCTTAGCCAGTCTGTTGGTTGATTGCACTTTCTATTTATGCAATAAGAACCTTTTTTCAGGACCCATCCATGTTATGGGAAAGATAAGTGTATCTATAGGTTTGTGTAGTTCTTGTGTTTTTTTTTAGCTTTTTTTTATGCTATGTCAATACCCACTACACCCTATATTATTGTACTGTAACTCAGCATACCCAAAGTTTTTACTAAATGTTTTTAAAAAATATTTAAAGGTTGTTGGTACAATTGTCTTAGTAATGCACATAAAAAAATGTATATATCATAATAATAAATGATGCTATATGGTAATTTATTGGCCTCGTGATATTATTTGTCTAGTGTTTTCTGACCTGCAACTTAGTTGCTTTGTTTTACATAAATCTTCAATTTTTGTAAGCATGGTACAATAAAAATATTTTAATTTGAAATAAGCTCCAATGAACAAATAGTTAATGTTTTCCATTTGGCTCCTATTAGAAATCAGTACATGTTAGATATCTAATATCGGCTGATAACAAAAAAACAAAAAACAAAACAAAACAGGTCTGGGCAAAAGAAGCACAAGTCAGCAGAGGGCATGAATGTAAAACTCCTAATGTTTTCTTTCTGTCTCTCCCTGACTTAACACCTCTGAAGATTATTTGAAATATTTTCTTACAATAGTACTTTCCTTCCTGAAATTTTTCTTATATCCTTGTTCATTTTAAAAATGCAACATTAAAGACTTTTACATCAGGATACTCATCTCAAATACATACTTGAAAACAAGGAAATAGAAGATTGGTGTTTTTGCACCATTCAGGGATATTGCTACACCATAAAACAACTTTTACAAAGCGTTAACATTTTGGTTTTAATTTAGATATTTATGTTATTTATGTTTTTTGTGTTTTTGTTTTTTTGGTTGACGGTGGCAACTGAGTTTATAAATAAAACAATTTTTAACATAATAATGCTGCAACATAATAATAATAATAATAATAATAATAATAATAATAATAATAATAATAATAATAAAAAGCATCAGCCCCTTCACAGTGTACAAATGGGTGGAATGATTGCTCCAGTTCTGCTGCTCATCAGTCAGAATGCTTACTATTTCAGAAATGAAAGGTAAAATAACAAGTGCATTACCAACAAAAGAGAAGGTGAAAGAGGTTTTTTAAAAAGACATTTTAATTCCCTAGTTGTCTGGGTTTTTATGGTGTAGACCACACACATGGAGCCTAGCTCCCGCTTGCTTCTTCTAAGCTTTCAAAGTCCTATTTTGTTTCTTTTCTAGAATTAACAGAATTGCTAAGAGGATGAAATAATGGATTTCTACTTTTGTCAAAGCACTGCATTAAAATGTGTTCTTATATAAACCTGTAGCCTTTATATTTATTGTATACATATATAATTTAAGTTCTATTAATGAAACCTTAAGAGTATAAATAGCAACTAGCAGACTAGCTACATACTGTACATACATACATACATACATATATACAGTTATCTATAATCTATTCGGTTACTAAAAGAAATTGACATTACATTATTTGTTTATTTATTGTTCTGCATTCCATCCAACGTAAATTAATTATTGTCATTCAGCTGATGTATCACTCCCATTTTCCATGTGGATTTTCAGACCTCTGTGCATTTGTTTTCTGTTTAAGAATTATTTACTGTTCTAAAGAAGTATGACATGTATTTATTCATTCATTCTAGTATTTCTAACCACCGATACTGCTTTTTCGACTTACCAACGTTTATTGTACTGTGTTCACCTTCGTATGACTATTTTATATCCACTTTATAAATCTTGGAAGTTTACATTTACTTCTATTGACTGAATATTATTGTCAATTTGGCTATTCATCTATATGCTTTATTTATGAATTCATTAAATCTTTAGAAAGGAAAGGGGTAATGGGAAAAGGATTACAATTATTAGATGCACGGGACTGAATAATTAAGTACTTTTCCCCATTCCCCTTTTCCTTTCTTAAGATTAAGAAGCTGAACCAACATATCTATAGTGGGAAACATATCCTGCTTATCTCACAAATGTGGAGCCAAGCAAAAGATGACCTTACATAGGTATTTGTATCGACTAGAGGTTGTGTGAGGTTCTTTGATCCGGGATGTTTTTTGTATCCAACTAAACATTACCCACCTTTAAAACGTGAACTGGATGCCTACCAGACATACATGCAATTAAAAATGTATTTTGGAGCCAAGCAAAACAAGCAATGACCTCATATAGACCTGTATATCATTTTTGTACCAAATATAGGTTTGTGTGAGGTTATGCTTTGCTTGGTTCGACAATTGTGAGGGATTGTGAGGTAAGTTCTCCATGGTAGGTGTGTCTGGTATACGACTAACTGCTGATGGGTTCTGATGGCAACCAAAGAGCACATAACAGGGAGTGAAATTATTATTATTATTATTGATTATTTATAATATTATCATTTATGAAATCAATAGACTCATGGGTGCAGCCAGTCCTGAAACTATTGAAACTATTAAAATAGGCCATTCTCGACGGGGACCCATACACATTCCTAGTCACTTTCTCTCATTCTAACTGCATAGCCTCACTCTTCATCAAAATAGGCACCTAAGTGGCAAGGAAACTCCCATTGTTTCTAGTTTTTAGTTGTCCATAGGGCTACCTTAACTCACCATGCATATGCCTTTGTTTAAGTTGTATAAGTACGTGTGTACTTAGCAAACCAGGCCCTTAATTTCTTATTTAAATGCCTCTCCCCACCACTTTTCTTAACTTCCTTCTTAAGGAGGACTGGTACTCACTGGAGCCCCATAAGGTGAGAAGAGACTTGACTATAGACCCACAGGAAGTCATGGCCCCTGGTGGCAGACCTTGACGTAGCAGAGAAGACACAGATGACAGATGAGTGCTACCAGGAGCAATGAAGTAACTCAAGAAGGAGGGTATACAATGAAGTATCAGAATATGCACAGAGTCCAGCTAGCAAGTCACAGGAGCTGTAGGATTTGCATGGGAAGCTGATAAAACAGGTGGAATGGAGACTTGTACCAGAATTCAAGCACAAAGACTGCTGAACAGTCTACAAAGAAAATGGGAGCACAAAAAGAGCACAGGGAAGCACAGTTTTGGAGAATTCATAGGGAAATACTGTGAGCTCAGTGGGTGCTGGACAAGGCCAATATGTGCAATTGCAATGGGCCTGGCAGCTTAACAGACCACCTGGTCCGGCAATCACCCTCACCACATCTTTATTGATATTGCCTGGTTCTTATGCATCGCTGTGGAGTCTGTCATCGTAGCACTGCAATAGAGGGTCATAATGCAGGGACAGCAAATTCACTGTGACTCTTTATAGCAGCTCTGCAGAGAGAGATACCGCTCCTGAATCTGCTGATAAACATCTACTCCAGCGCTTCTATAATTCTTTGCAGAGAAGATAGAGAAAGCCACCAGTGCCATTTCAGGACTCAGGAGATTGCTGACTATGTAGCTGATAATTTGAGGTAAGTGGGGAGGTATATATATATATATATATATATATATATATATATTGG
>WWET01002154.1:265724-280763 GCA_011038615.1 Limnodynastes dumerilii
ATAGTGGAGACTGGAGTTGGGGGGCCCCTTCAAAATTCTGCTATGGGGGTCACAAAGTTCTAGTTACGCTCCTTGTGCTGGATAATCCACAGATGGTGAACTGGAATTAAATTTAGGTACAGATGTGAGCCTCTACACTAATAGTAAAAGACTACCAGAATGAGGTTTAAATTTCTCAACTAATGGACTCAGCACACCTAAGAAACTACTTGAGAACTGATCTTGTGGGTTTTGCTAGGCAACCATTACACAGGAAAGCTAGCAGGACAATTAGGATTAGGGAACAGGTAAGATCTGTGAAAGTTGGCACCCTGTCCCCACTTTTAAATGTGGTGTTTAATTAGGGATAAAAGCCATGCCAGATTTTATTTTGGGGAAGTATTTTGATAATATTGATAGATTTATATAAGCAATAATAAACATAAAACAGGTATTAGGCAGCCTTTATATACACAAGAGCAAAGCACTCATAAATATATATTGCACAAAGCACTTTTAGACATTCTGGACCGTATTTAGACTACCGGACGTATAGCATATACGTCCGGAGTTTCCAGTTTTTACTACTGCGCATAAGTAGTAATTTTTTTACGTAATCTACGTATCTTTTTCTTACGTAGTTTGCATATATGCGTCTTTAAGACCTCCCCACAATGTCCAAAAACACGCTAGTAGGATAATTGGCTATTGAACAAATATTAATCCTAATCTGTGTGTATTTGTGTGTGAACATAAATTGTAAGCTCCAAGAGGACAGGGACTGATGTGAATGGGTGCTTAAATATGGTTAAGCGATAAGTAATATGATGGCGCTGTATAAACACCTGTTAATAAAAATAAATAATGTACAGGTAAGTTACAATATCATATGTGTATGCTTCATACACATGGTCCAATTGGCATACCCAACAGTCATGCAATTTTTTTATACAGTTTATTGGATTGTGTGTTTGAAGCATTAGTTGTTTATTGTAATCACTTATTTAAAGTAAAAAAAAAACAAGATAAATGCCACTTTTTTGTGTTTTTCTTTATTTTGTATGATAGATTTCATTAATACTGGAAAGCAAAAGTCTTTTATCCTTAATGGTATGAGTTTGGAAACTAAAGAATACATTTTCCTGGTGCTAAAAAACATTGGGCCAGATGCAGAGTTTTAAGCGGATCCGTAACCTTTTGTGTTTCAGCTGAAACACGCAGGGCCGCCTTCAGAATTTCTGGGGCCCGGGACACACCAGTCGGGCTCAGCCCCCATGTGACATCATTGGTGACGTCATTTGGACAGGACCCCGCAGACCTGCGCTACCATCTGGCTGGTTCGCAGAGTAACTCTTTCCTGCACATTGACCCTGAAATGATGGCGGGCCCCCATCAGTTGCGGGCCTGGGACAGTTGTCCAGGCTGTCCCCCTCTGATGGCGGTGCTGGAAACACGTAGCCCTGAATAGCCTGTTTGAAAAATTTTACAATGTTTTTTTTTTTAATATTTAAATTGAGTTTTGAAATTATGGCATGTTATCTGTCTGTTAAAATAAATTCAATAAACATACTTGTCAAGTGGTGAAGACCGAAAGGTTTCTAACTATAACTCAGTGTCCAGATTCAAGGATCCGTGTTTACTAAGTGCGCGTTTTTACGCATGCATGTAGCAATGCAACACCAATGACACTCCACTCGCACGGATGGGTTTTTGGTGACTTACGGCTCCATAGGGCACCCTTTTCTTTATGTGTGTACTTACGCACGTATGTTATTTACATACGTGCGTATCTTACTAACAGCGCTCTCAAAAGCCCATTTAAATGGCTCCCCTGCCCACTCTCGTGTAACTTTGACCGTACAGAAGACAAACACTTCCCTCTGTACGTATGTCCCTCAGTGCGATTCACAAGTCCATGCCTAAAGTACTTACATGTGTAAATACTACGTAACTTGCTTGGAAAAAGTTACTACGCATGCGCTCCTAAAAATACGCACGCAACCACATGCAAAAACGTATCTGTGAATACAGTCCTGACACTTTATATAAACTACATCCACATGTCAATTGAGGTTTTTTTTTATTATATTTGTAAAAAAAAAAAATTGAAAAAAAGAATTACTAGAATTATTTATTCTGTATTAATTCAACCACTGAGCTAATTCTTATTATGTTTTTAAAGGGAAAACCACTGATTTGTATTTAATCTAATTGTTTGTATCTGTTTGAATTTAATTGTAATTGGATAATTGACCTAACACAGAAGCAGAAGAAACAATTAGAGGGAAAACAAGCTACAACACACCCTTCTGTAAATATAAGACTAAACAAAGTTTAGAGTATGGAATACAGCAACATACACATCATGAAATGGGTCTTTTTAAAATAAATCTTGTTGTGGATCCAGGTGGTCTTCTGATGTACTTATGTTTTATGTTTGTTCCTCTCATCTATACTATATTTAAATGAAAGATATAAGGATCTAGGTCACAGGAAATTTAGCAAAGCAGCTGGCACACACCTAAGGCAACCATTTCACATATCTGTTTCTTAGATGACATTAATACAGCAATGAGAGACCCAGTAGAAAATATCTTTTGGAATGCTATTAATGCAGACCCCACTTTAAATGCTTGCTCCATTGGATTGCAATTTTACTTAGATATCAGTAGAAGCAGATTGCTTATTCCATATCAGCTCTCAATCCTTATCTGTTTTAGAGACCTATGAAAGTGCTGTCTAAACTGCAGGCAGCAGGAGACTGCCTTTTTCTTTTCTAAATGTACACCCACTATCCTAATAATACAGATGCTGACTACTAAATGACAACAATTTCCAAGTATAGGGACTGCCCAATCCTACCTCCCTCATTGCCACTGGTCACTGCTTTTTTCTTGAATTGGTAATGTAAATGTTTTAGCAGTGAGTCAAGGCGATTTTTACAATTTAATCCTAGAGATGAGAGGGGGCCTAAATCAATTTACTTCTCAAATTTTGGGTGTTCATCATCATCATCATCATCATCATCATCATCATCATTATTATTATTATTATTATGATTATCATTGGTTTTTTTTGTTTTTTTAGAAGGTGCAGGAACTCACCTCTTATCAGCCCTTATTGCAGCCCCCTATAAGTTTCAGTCCTTATTACAGCCCTCCCCTTATTTTTTTCACACCTTATTGCAGCCCCCTATAATTTTTCAGACCTTATTGCAGCCCCCTCATAAGTTTCAGTCTTTTTTACAGCCCCTTATAATTTTTTATAATTTAGCCCATTGTAATGTCCAGCCTCCATGTCTGCCCCTCTTAATGTCCAGCCTCCCTGTGTTCCCCTTGTAATGTCCAGCCTCTGTGTGTGCCCCTTGTAATGTCCAACCTCCATTGTCTGCCCCTTATAATGTCCAGAATCCATGTGTGCCCCTTGTAATATTCAGCCTCCATTGTCTGCCCCTTTATGTACAGCATCCATGGTCTGCCCCTTATGTCTAGCCTCCAATGTCTGCCCTTATTTCCAGCCTCCATTGTCTGCCCCTTATGTCCAGCCTCCATTGCCTGCCCTTATATCCTGTCTCCATTATCTGCCCCTTATGTCCAGCCTCCATTGTTTGCCCTTATTTTTAGCCTCCATTTTCTGCCCCTTAGTTGCAGCCTCCGTTGTCTGCCCCTTATATCCAGCCTCCATTGTCTGCCCCTTATATCCAGCCTCCATTGTCTGCCCCTTATGTACAGCCTACATTGTCTGCCCTTATATCCAACCTCCATTATCTGCCCCTAACGTCCAGCCTCGATTGTCTGCCCTTATATTCAGCCTCCATTATCTGCCTCTTATGTCCAGCCTCCATTATCTGCCCCTTATGTCCAGACTTCATTGTTTGCCCTTATTTCAAGCCTCTATTGCCTGCCCCTTATTTCCAGCCTCCGTTGTCTGCCCCTTATTTCCAGCCTCCATTGTCTGACCTTTATTTCCAGCCTCTGTTACTTACCTTTGATGATTTCTCCCTTCCTCTGCGGCGCTGTCTCTGTCTCTGTCCGTCTGTCCCATGCTGTCTCTCCCGATCACGTGGTGCAATAGTGGTCATACAGGGTTCCTACGGGAGCCCTGTAGAACCAAATCGGTTTGTAGAATGGCAGTGACCGCATAGGTTCGGTCACTGCCATTCGCAGTAACAGGTTTGATCTTACAGGGCTCCTGGAAGAGCCCTGTATTCCTTGTACTGCACTGTTAACAGCCCTGCTGCTTATACAGCGGCACGGGCTTTTAACAAAAAAAATAACTTTGTCCTGAGAGTCTTATCTCTCGGGACAAGTTGTGAGTTGGAAAAAGGTCTCGGAACGCCATTCCGGTGCGTCCGACGACAAAAAAAGCCCTGATTATTATTAACGTTTATTTATAAGGTGCCACACGGTATCTGCAGCTAACATGCTAAGTGAGAGAGGGCGAATAAACAGGAGACACAGTTATGAAGATGGGAAGGGCAGATAAGCTTAGGTGGAAGAAGGGTAGGCTAGCCTAAAGAAGTGGGTTTTAAGGGAGCGTTTGAAGGATTGGAGTGTGCTGGATTGCCTGATAGGATGTGGTAGGTTGTGCCAATGGAGAGGGGCGGCCCGGAAGAAGGCTTGGATGCGGGAGTGAGAAGTGATTATAAGGTTGGAGTTGAGTGGAATGGGAGGGACAGTGGATGGACATAAGGGAGGAGAGGTAGGGAGTGGTGGAGGAGGAGAGAGTCTTGTAATTTGTGGTGAGGAGCTTGAAGAGAATTCTGAAAGGGACAGGAAGCCAATGTAGAGATGGACAGAGAGGGGAGGTGGAGGCAGTGTATTGGGAGAGGAAGATGAGTCTGGCTGCAGCATTTAATATAGATTGTAGGGGTGTGAGATGGACAAGAGGGAGGCCAGAGAGGAGAATGTTGCTGTAGTCCAGACAGGAGATAACCAGAGAGCGAATTAGTTTTAGTGGCGTTTGCTGTTAAGAAGGGTCTGATGTAAGCAATGTTGCAGGGGTTAAGGCAGCAGGACAGTGAGAGGGCATGGATGTGGGGGTTGACGGAGAGAGAGGGGACCAGGATGATGTCCAGGCAGCGGGCTTGGATGGTGGAGTCACCAATAGTAATAGAGATAGTAGGGGATATGTGAAGCAGGGAAGACTACGATTTCCATGTCCATGTTAAGCTTGATAAAACACTTTGACACTCCTGAGGTGGTGGCCGAGAGACACTTTTGACAGAAGTTCAGGGGAGATGTCAAAGGAGGAGAGATAGATTTGAGTGTCTTCAGCATAGAGGTGGTAGTGAAAGCCAAAGGAGCTGATGAGGTCACCCAGAGAGGAGGTGTAGAGCGAGAACTGAAGGGGACCAAGAACTGAGCCCTGGGGCACACCAACGGAAGGAGGAGTAGTAGGGGAGGAGAAGCTAGGGGTTGCTACAGAGAAGGAGTGGTCTGAGAGATAGGAGAAGAACCAGGTATGGACAGTGCCAGAGAGGCTGAGGGAGCTAAGGGTGTGAAGCAGGAGATGGTGATCAATGATGTCAAAGGCTGCCGATAGATCCAGGAGGATGAGAATGGAGAAGTGGCATTTAGATTTGGCAGAAAGGTGATCATTTGTGACCTTAGTCAGGCCAGTTTCAGTGGAGTGCAGGGGCGGAACCCAGATTGGAGAGGGTACAGGATGTAGTGGCAAGCAAGGTAGCTGATTCGACGCTTGTAAACAAGCCTTTTTGAAGCAACTTGGAGGCAAAGGGCAGAAGGAAGATAGGTCGGTAGTTGGAAGGTGAAGTGGGGTCAAGGTTAGGTTTTTTTTTTTAAGGAGGGGGGAGACAAGAGCGTGTTTAAAGGGGGAGGGAAGAAGCCAGAGGAGAGGGATAAAGTAAAGAGGTGGGCAAGATGAGAGTTCATCTCAGTGGACCTGATACAGAACTCCGCTGCTTTCCGCGCTATCCCCATGCACTAAAAAAATAGAATGTCCAGTACAGTAGTCCCCTACAATGACTGCTAAACTAATATGCCAACTGTGGAGTTGCAGAAAACCTCACCCAAAACAGGTATATTTCTCCCCCATAGTCATGTAGTCAAGGTAACCCTCTGATCTTGTTACATATGTCCTTCTTTTCACGTCTTGCCATATATGCCTTGTTAAGTTTATTTGATCAGGTTCCATCAGGGATGATATAGCACCTCACCAGGCCTGCGCAGAGTCTATCTGAGGGTCTGTTATTCACCGGAGCCAAAGTTGGTAGGGGTGACATGGCTACAGATGTAAAGCAGGTTGCGGCATGCAGACAAATCACAGGAAATAGAGATTAAAGGAGTATCAGGAGCAATGGATTAGCTCAAGGAGGAGGTACACTATATGGAGCACATCTGTTAAGTAAGTAAATTCTGGTGTTTAAATCAGACCCATTGCCACAGGTGTATAAAAGCTAGCACCTAGCCGTGCAGTCTCCATTTGCAAACATTTGTGATACAAAATAGGTAGTTGATTTTAAGCGTGGTACTGTGATAGGATGCCACCTTTCCAATAAAACGGTTCATACATTTTCTTCCTGCTGGATATTCCACAGACAACTGTAAATGATATTATTAGAAAGTAGAAGTGTTTAGCAACAACAGCAACTCAGCCATGAAGCGGAAGATCACATAAAAGCACAGAGCGGGGTCAATGACTGCTAGGGCACATGGTACGTAAAGCTTGCCAACGCTTTGCTGATTCCATAGCTGAAGAGTTCCGAAGCATTGGATGGAGTGATGTAAAGCACACCGATACTGGACATTGGAAACGTGTTCTGTGAAGAGATAAATCTTGCTTTTCTATTTGGCAATAAGATGAGTGAGTCTGGGTTTAGCGGATACCGGAAGAACGTTACCTGCCTGGCTGCCAACTGTGAAGCTTGATGAAGGAGGTTATAATGGTATGGGGCTGTTTTTACAGGGTTTGGGCTTGACAACTTGGTCCAGATCCAGACCTACGCTGGCTGGCATTAAGACGCCAGCCAGCAGCTTAAGATCAGCTTAAAAGCCAATCTGCGCATGCGCCAGGCAGATGTTGCCCAACGTTACTATGGAAACGCCCGTATCACCATAGTAACGGCTGAGGGGGCGTCCCAAGTTAGTGTAGGTGGGGGGGTGGTTTAATGAGGAAGGGGTTTGTGGTCATACGCTTCTATGCAGCGTATTTTCCCTTGCTTAGGCCGGCTGGAGTTAGGGTAGCCTTCAGCCGACGTACGCGAGGGAAAATACGCTCGCACAGGGGGGGGTGCCGGGGGAGTGCGCATCGGCGTAGGTCTGGATCAGGCCCCTTATCTCCAGTTAAGGACAATCTTAATGCTTCAGCATACCAATGTAGTGTTTCCAACTTTGTGACAACAGTTTTGGGACGGCCCTTTTCTATTCTAACATGACTGTTCCCTAGTGCACAAAGCAAGGACTATAAAGACATGGGACCATATTTACACTTAAGAATGATATAGGTTCTTAATTATACGCAAAAAGTAGCAAGGCGTGTCCCCTGATGCCCTCTGTTTTCAGCTTCTTAACCGACATATGAATGCCATAGGGCTACCTTATCTTTAGGTTCGTAGTTCTGTGCGTAGGGTGGATAATTAAGAATGTTTTTGCCTAACCGCACCCAGATTTTCTCATTTAAATGGCTCCCTCCACCCAAGTGTCTTATCCTTGTTCTTAATTTTTCGTGGCACGCCTTGCATTCTTAAGTCATTATGAACCTTGAGGAAATAGGTTCGTAATGGTGATTCAGAGCCGTTCCGTTTTTAAGCCCTATGTAAATTGCGTATATTAGAGTAGCACACCTGTGCAGTATATCCCTTCTTAAATATACACACCTAAAAGCAGCATTTTCTTAACTGAATTATGTCCATGTTTCGATGAGTTCGGTGTGGAAAAACTGGACTGGCCGCACAGAGCCATGACCTCATCCCCATGGAGCACCTTTGGGATGAACTGAAACGGAGATTGCGAGCCAGGCCTTCTTGTCCAACATCAGTGCTTGACCTCATAAATATACAGAATGAATGGGTAGAAATACTCCAAAATCTTGTGGAAAGCCTTCCAAGAATAGTGGAGCTGTTATAGCTGCAAAAGAAGGCCAAGTCCATATTAAAATATATGTATTGTGATACAATGGGCCTGATCCAGACTTAATAATGACAGCTAATTTATGCATGCAGCATGCGTAAGTCTGGCTGGAGGAATGCACTGCGCATGTGCTCGGCTGATGCTACGCATAGTAACTCTGATTATACGTAAGTTGTACATAACTCCATACAATAGGGCATGACATCCCTACGTAAGCTGAATATACGCATTGTGGGCGGGTGGAATCAATAAAATTGTACAGTGTGGGTTGAGTTAGGCACTAACATACGACAAGGTGATACGTACGACCAGAGATACGCAAGGAAACGTTAAGGTAGGGTTCTGAACACGTAAGTCTGCTATGTTTTGTGCGTGCAAGGTGAATGCCCAGGTGGAGTGCGTAACTCGGATATGCTTGCGTACGTAAAACGACCTTAAGTCTGGATCAGGCCCAATGTCATTACATCCCCTGTTGGTGTAATTGTTAGGCGTCTAAATACTTTTGTCTATATAGTGTAACAGACTGGAGCAGTAGAACAGAGTTACATGGAAACTCACAGGGACAGTGGATTATGCACTTTGAGTTGGTAACACAGGAGAAATGGAGACTTGGGGCCAAATCCAGAACAACGCTTGTGAGCGAATTTACGCGTGGCAGAGACATACAATCGCCTTTTGGTAAGTACTGCGCATGCGCACCATAGAAAATACGCTCAGTAACGTAGCGTAATTGTGAACCTATGGGCCATTCACGTATGTGTCACGCTAATCCTTACGTGTGGGCATGCCAATTTTACGTGAGTCCAAAATACGTCAAAATAAGTGTACAGTATGGGCATGCTTAGCTGCGTAAATACGTGTTGGCCATATGTACGTGTGCGGATCACTGCGGTTATGTTGGCAAAAGTTAAGGCAGGGTTTGAAAAGCGTATCTTGACAAAATACGTACATTCAAGGGGTGTGCCTTGGGGAGTGTATAGAAGGTACGCACGCAAAAATACGCTACGCGAGTAAACGTACGGCAAACGTAGTTCTGGATCTACCCCTTGGTTTTCTGGTGAGTCCACAGGGAAACACTGGTAGCAAAAAGAGTTCTGAAGAGTATAATCACTCATTAGGAGCAGCTAGAGCTGAGAAATGCAGGGCTGAGAGCTTGCTGGTGTTGCTACACATTACAAAGGCATGCTAGCAGAGCAATCAGGACCAGGGAATAGGTTAGAATTGTGACTAGCTGAGACTTTTCTACTCTGTGTTTTATATCAACACACTCCTGTTTATTTTTGAAAATCCTCCTCTCTCACTGCAAATTCTTCTCCCACATTTCTTATGTAGCTTATACCCTCTTCCCCATTCTCTTTAACTTACAACTTTCTTTAAACTTTTACCCACTGTCACATATCCCTTATCCATTTTCCACTTATCATATATTCTGCTAAGTCCCTCACCATGTTACCTTTATTTATTTATTTATTTTTATTTGTATTTGTACTATTTAAACTGTAGATTTGTAAACTTCATTGGTTCTAAGGTGGGCATAGGCAACCTTTGGCACTTCAGGAGCCAGGTTTACTACGCTGCGGCAAAGGAAAAGTGGAGCTGTTGCCCATAAATCAGATTTTAGCTCTCACTTTCCTTTTATATGCTATGAAATGTCAGCTACAATCTAATTGGTTGCTATGGGCAATATCTCCACTTTTCCTATTCCGCAGCTTAGTAAATCTGGCACCAGGTGTTGTGAGACCTTTGGAACCTCTGCTACATAGTTTAAACCCCATGGGAAAAGGTGCCCTCAATTGCTCTTGTGCTAAACTCTTCTTGAATCTTAAGACAAGCTGTTCACATTGGAATGCTGTTAGGAGAAGTACCAGATTAATCATTTTTTCTCCTGCGTTGAGAGATTTGTAAATCCCAATGTTCTGCTAAAGTAATAAAATAGGTATTTTCCTTTCCAGCTTTATAAACTGACCCCCATGAATAAATGTATCACAAACTATTGTATATGTATATGTATATGTTCCCTATTCTTAATTTTATGTTGTATGTAAATTTATGTTGGCACAGTGGTCTTTCTGCTATTAACAGAGTAGGTTTTAATGTTAAAATTACACATGACATTAGGCTTTTGAAAACTAAATGAGTATAAAAAAATATCAGTGTGTATATCGTGTGTTGTTCCACTATCTTTCCCTTGAATAGCATACTTAGGATGTTGGAGCAAGTGTCAGTGTTGAATGTAACACAAATCACAAAATAACAGGAGATAATCTGGATTCTTTCTGCAAATGAAAAATATTCATCTAGGGAACAAAACATAAACACTACATAATTATATGCCCAGAAGTCATGTTTTGTTTTCTAATCAGATTTAAGAGTAAACGCTACAGACATGTGACCTGTGATTACAAACATTAACAAAAATTGCCATAATAAACTTTCTTCATATTGCAGCAATATTCCTAATGTTTTATTATATGTAACATTATTACCAAGGCAAACAGTAAGTACTGCAAACAGGAAGACTTTAGCACTTTAAAATGAAACAACAATTATGACAAATATTGATTATCAAAATTATCTTAAGATCAATGTAATTGCCATCCTTATGAGTTGGTGAATCACTCCATTGGGAGAGGACAAGAGATGAGGTTAGAGAGAACATCAGGAGATGAAAGGTTGTTAATGAGGATGTTGAAATCACCTAGAATAATGGTTGAGATGTCAGAGGATAAGAAATGAGGGAGCCACAGAGTAGTGTTAAAGAAATTGCTGGCAAGATGTATTGGGGGTGACCAGGGGCGTTTTAAGAAGTGAGTGGGCTCTTTTGCAGGATTTGCACATGGGCCCTCCCCTCCTTTACCATAGACAGGACTGTCTGGATTCACTGACCTCAAAAGGGGCGGGACCTAACTGTACTGTAAGCACTGACCCTTTTAGGGGCAGTCCCACCACAGGGGAAGGGGGGCTCATTTGGCATCTATTTTTTCCCTCCGGAAGATCTAAGAGGGAAGCCAACCCTCGATGCAGGATGAATTCCACAGGGCCCCCTGTTCTGAGGGGCCCATGTGCACTGCACACCCTGCACCCATTAAAGATATGCCTATGGGGGTGACAGATCGCAGCCACATGCAAAGATAAAGAGTTGAAAATACAATATGTACAAAGGATGTGAAAGAAAGTGAAGGGATATTGGATAGAATAGTGAATGTGCAAATTGGAGAAAGAAGTAGCCCAACTCCTTACCCAGGTCTGTCAAGGGGGCAGGCCTCAGCTATGCATTCTTTGCCAGGACTTGATATGGGCACTGGGAGTGAAACTGAACTCCACCCCCACAGTGCCCTGGGGCTGAGAGAAGTCCTCAGAGAGTAAGTCAGAGCTGCAGTGTCTGCAGGTCTGGCAACAGAAACACACTCATGTATTTGGGGGCCCCATCCCTCTTCAGAAGTGTATTAAAGGGGACTCTCTGAACCTTGGGGCCCATCAGAGCTGTCCTCCCTGTTGCCGGGCCTGAGTGTCTGAGAGAGAGACAGTGAGAAGAGGAGGTGTGCAGAGGAGCTGAGGAGCTGTAGAGTAGCAGATTGTGAGACTAAGGGCCAGATTCAATTACAAGCGTTTAAAAAAAAAAATTTGCGTGATAAAAACTCGCAGGCTACGCAGCAAATTCGCTGACCAAAATGCACCTAATCCATAGGAAGCTAAAGCTGTTTACAGGTCTGGCTGGTTGCTAGGATACAACCTGGCTTTCCCACTGCAGCAGCTTCTCTGTGACGCCTCTGAAGTCTCGGCCACCGCGGTACTTGCAAATGAGATTACTTAGCAGCGGATCTGTCTATCTTCTGCCTAATTCAATTTGAGACTACAGTACGCCCCCAACCTGCGTTAATAATGTGTTTAGCGATGCTTATATTTTTCCCTGACAATTTTATGTTATTAGCGCTATTCTCCCGTCTACCCATATTGTGAAGAAGCTTATTCACCTGAGGGATATTTGTGACATGAAATTATATTTAAAAGAGCAGTTTTTGTTGCCCCTTCAAATACAGCTTTTGCCAATTATTTAAAAGGAAATACTTTTAATTTATGAATCTTTTTTTGTGAACAAATTTTTGTTTTAATCAAGTCTATACTGTTTTTTTCTCAGTTTATTAAATCCCCGTAAATTAAAAAAAATATATCAAATATACATACATCAATACAGATAAATCCGTTTCATCATTATATTATACTTGTGTAAAACTTTAATAATTTGTACTTTTTATAGATATCTATGCCCTAATAGGGCTACAAACACCAAAATGCATTTTCAAAATAGGGACTGGGGACTCCGTTCACTCCCCGTTTAGAAGGGTAGGGAGAAAGGTATGTGAAAATGTCATACCTGATCAGCCTGCGTGGAATTGTGGCCCCACAGAACGGCATGGCTGAAGACATCTTTGACACGTGCCCACAACGTCTTGTCCAGCTTCTTGTAGCAGTAAAAAAAAAAGTACACAAAAAAAAACATGCAGCCACTTGTGTCCCATAGGAAGCTAAAGCTGTTTACAGGTCTGGCTGGTTGCTAGGATACAACCTGGCCTTCCCACTGCAGCAGCTTCTCTGTGACGTCTCTGAAGTCTCGGCCACCGCGGTACTTGCAAATGAGATTACTTAGCAGTGGTTCTGTCTATCTTCTAAAAGTAAGTGATTTTTCTTTATACTTAGTTATTTTTTTTTATTTTTTTTTAAACTGTCAGCTATTTGTTTATCGTACTGCAAGGTTTTTGTGGTAAACTTACTGTGATAAATTGCGTTTGATAGATAAGTGTTTATTCTTTTGTAGTTCAATAGGGTATTTCATTTCATACGCCATTTTTTTTACTGCAAGTTATTTTCTGTGTGTGTTTACCAGAAGTTATAATACAGTTCATTGTCATGTCATTTTGTAGCTTATTGAATATTTCAGGTGTGTAGCTGCAGTACTATAGTTCACAGTTTACGCAACATAGGCCATTTATTTGTTTAAAAAAAGGTTTATTAATTTTTGTTAGGTTTATATTTTTTTTGTCAAATTAGTTACTGATATTTCTGTTGCAGGAGCTGTTTAGTGAAGTCTATTGTCGTTAAAAAAAAGTGTTTTTTTATATTGTTTTTAGTGTTAAACTATTACTACAATGGCTTGTAATAGCGATAGGGAGCAACTGTCTCCACATTTTTCAAGTTTTGGAAGTGAGGAGGAGTGGGCTCCTTCCGGAGAAGAAGAAATGCGCAAGAAGAAGCGCCGTTTCATTCGGAGGATGCAGCTGGAGGCTGCCACTGCGAATGAGAATGAAGAAGACATGGATTATGAAGAGCAGGAGGATGATGAAGAGGTGGAGGTTCACGCTGTCGCAGGATGCAACAAAAGAGCCTCCATGTTCACAGAAGATGAGAACCTTGCGTTGGTCCAGGGTGTGTTGCGCCATTACAACGACCTGAAAGGTGCACTGGTGCAAAAGACATCATCACGGACCAAGAGCTCTCTCTGGCGGACCATTGTCTCGGAGGTCAACGCGCTGTCTGTCCGGAAGCGGTCTTTGGAGAGTTGCCAGAAACGCTTCAGAGACTGCAAGCGGATCACTAAAAACAAAATGGCGAAATTGAGACAGCACAGCAGGGGTACCGGCGGTGGCCGACCTCTGCGAATGCGATGGAAGGAATGGGAGGACTTGTTGCGCCAACACATGTCCACAGTGGCCGTTGAGGGGGTCGAGGGAACGGTGGACACCTTGGACCCAACCACACTCCAAACCAGTGGTAAGTTGCTTTAAACGAATATATTGTTTGTATTTCAAAGTACATTTTCATTAATCAAATTGTTTGTTTCCTTTCAATAGCTGTCTCTGTTTGCCGTCCTAAGCTACATAAAAGTGATCCCAAGAAACGGACAGAAAGTTCCACTGGTAAGACCTTAGAATGCTCATGTATAAATGTGAAGATAGGTGTATGACAATGTCAAAACATAGATGTTTTTCAAATTTCTAGCGCTTGGCCGTGCACCTGCAAGAGGCGTAAACTTGACCAGCACCCCAGCTGACCACCATCTCAGTGAACGTAAGTACACACACTGCCACTGACTGTCCTCACTGCCACTTAGTTTCCTCAGTGCCTGCCACTCACTGCCTACCAATTGTCCTCACAGCCACTGATGAAACACACTTTTAATCAATAATTTTTCTTTTTATAGAACCATCTTCCATCAGATCAGGTGTAATTGAATTGGGACAAACATTTTCAAGCAGTAGAGATGGTAATTTTTTTTGTTTTTTTGGTAATCAATTAACATTAATACGTCAGTAATCTTTCCTAATTTTATTATAGCAAGACACAGTGGGACAGCGTCACTCAAAGCACTGCAGAACTGGAAGAGAGTAGGTAGTGTTGGAGGACCACAACCCTGCAGAGTAGCCAATGTGGACACAGCGATGCCATCAAGGCCAAGAGCTGATGGTAATTTAAATAATTGTGAAAAGCTTCATCCGTTATTAGTACAACATTTCTTTATAATGTATCAAATATCCCTTTACAGAGTCACATTTTCGTTAGCGATTAACAGAAGAAGCATTAGAATGAAACATGCCATAGCCTCTTTGGGTAAGTGCACTTGGGCAATGATCATTATGACCATTGATGTGTTGTCATATTTATGTTTGTTTGTTCTGAAGCCACTGAGGAAGGCCAGTATGTGGAGAAGCGAGCCAGGACGGAGTCCATGCCAGGCAGTGTGGTGCAGCGCGCTGCAGGTATGTGTTTAGTTTTATTAATTCAATTTATTTTTAAATATTAAGCTTCAAAAACATTTGTATTAATTTAAAATGAACTTTTTATGTTGATCAAGGAGACAACCAACCTGATGTGGAGCCAGCCACACCCACCGAAATAGAAATGATGTGCATCCGAACAGGTTAGTACATCTTAACTATTCAGAACAGCAAAAAATATTTATACATACAATGCT
>WWET01002155.1:13340-32370 GCA_011038615.1 Limnodynastes dumerilii
CAGTAATTTTGGAACGTAATCTACGTTACTTCTTGCAACATAGATTGTGTACACGCGGTCTTTAAAACCGCGTGTACGCAATCTACGTTGCAAGAAGTAACGTAGATTACGTTCCAAAATTACTGAGCATGCGCAGTAGCACTTTTCGCAGAACTCCGGCCTCAATTGCATTGCGGCCGGAGCTCTGAATCCGGCCCCAACAGTCCAGCATGTAGGAGAGCAGGGCATGGATTGTGGATCTGCTAGCAGGATCCTACCTTAAGTATACCCTTCTGTGCGGAATACTGCATTATACATAAGGGCTTAGCCAAGTCCTTACTGTAAAATTTACATGTTGCTACCCACCCCCCATCCATATTTCCTACACATTAGGGGTGACCATGCAGGGGGCTCCGATCATTTTATTGGTCGGCTTATTGGTACTGTGCAATAGATGTGAACACGGGCCACAGAGTCTAATAAGGTAGAGGGGGTCACCAGAAACCCTGATGATGGATATGGACTTTGCAGGTCTTAAAGCTCATGGCCCTCACACAGATAGGTAGTAATAGGACTAAGCAGAGGAGTGAGGCAGACACTAAGAAGGGACTAAGGAATAACAACAGAACTAGAATACTTAAGGCAGGAACTGAGCACAGGGTACTAATTAATAAGCTGGTTTTATATACCGAAATCTGGCTATAGGTTCTAAAAACAGGATACAGATGCCAAGAACAGGTTGCAGATAACAAGAACTGGATACCAGTACATAGAAGAGGATTCAGGATTCAGGCATTGAACTAAAAAGGCATAAGGCAGGCAGAAGCACAAATACTGCAGATAGGCACACTGATACTCTGGCACTAAAATAAGGCTTAGGCCCTTCCCAAGTAGAGGAGAAAGGATCGCTTTCACTGCATGCCAGAGATAAAGAAAAGTAAGGCCTAGTATTAGAATAAAAATGCCACACACTGTAGCAAAGTATAGAGCACCCAGCCCAATGTTAAATACCCACCGAATTAAACCAAAGCAATGTCATGTTCCTGGATTACATTCAGCAATTTACTTTAATAATAATACTTTAACATGTTCTACTTACACATGACCAGTTTCATGAGCTACTACAAAGGCTGAAGAGAAACCATCCTCATGATTTAGCGTGCAGCTTCTTACTGGATGACACATTCCTGTAACAGGAGCATAACCTACAGAAGAGATCAATCAGAATAAAAAATAAATAAATAAGCTGTGTACATTTCCAGCAATTGTTACAATAAAAGTCATAGCAGGCTTAAGGTTTAAGGCTCTAAATAAGAACAAGCAAATGGTGCAAATTGACCAAACTACAAATGTCCACTTAAAGAATGTTTGCAAAACAAATGACTGCATGTACGCAATCTACGCAACGAAACACTTCGTATATAGCGTTAAATATTTACTATGTGTGTGCATAAGCTCTGCACTTATAAATAGGCACGTCAGTAAAAAAAATAGTTTTTGTGAATCCGGTCCTTCATGTTCTACTCTTCAGCCTGAAACCTTTGAAACTTTCCCTTTCATAGGGAAAGTTTCAGACATTTGTAGATTAGTGGGATGGTTTTTCTTCCCATTATAACTGAGTAGTACATAAGGGCTGAAGTCCTTACTGTACTATTTACATGCCTCCCACCTCTCACAAGGCAAAAGCCATTGGATTTATAAAAGGGACAGTATTCTGTATTTTGAGGATCCAGACGCAACCTTGAAAAGTGGCTTCTGTGCATGCACTACCTTCCAAAAGGGGTTTTCCAATCCCAGTTATCGAAAACGCTCCCTTGTAGGAATTCATTATGCTCATTTAAAGCTGCTGCAGACAAAATTGGATTATTGGACTTGTTCTGTACTTTCCAGTCACATTTGTGAATTTTAAACATTCTGCCATAGAACTTACTCTGACAATGAGCCTGTACTAATTAATGAGGACACTGGCCCGGATCCAGAACTACGGCCGTCTGTGGAATCGAAACGATATGTAGGTTACGTACAATAGCTACTACGCATGCGCAGGAGCAATCTTTCAGCAAATTACGGCCGTCTGTGTAAGATGGCCGTAGTTCTGGATCGGGGCCACTGTTCTTACTTTTTATGATCCATTGTGAGGGTCCTTGCAACCCACTGCCCCAATCCCTTGGTTATCGCCGTGGACTCTCTACATCCAAGGTCATTACTTACCACTATTTTACTTCTATTTTATTTTACATTTTTCACAGCTGATATTGCTTACTCTTAACTTCTCCTTATTAGTGTTCTACTCTTTCTTTTGTTCTGTCCTCAGTTTACATCCACTGTCTCTGTCTTGATATTTATTTGCCTACTCTCTTCTATTATCTGTCTATTAGCTGTGTAGCACTCCATTAACCTCTCCCCTACTCCTCCCTTTTACTTTATTGTCACTTTCATGACTCCACCTCTATTAGCCACCATCTCAGTGCTTATTGACACATTCTATCTTTCGCCTTTACTCCTCCTATGAATGCACACCCTCCTCATCCCCGTCACCTCTCCAACCTCATGACCTGTACTTCTCCCGTCCTGGACCTTGCTTCCCATATCTCCCTCCCCCTCCTTCTCCTCTTACCATGCCTCCTCTTCCCCAACCAGGGGCCACTAGCCCCCCAGTACTCCCATAATGTGCCACCAGCCCTCCCCAGTATTGCCATCATGTGCCATCAGCCCCTCCAGTACTCCCATAATGCGCAGGAGAAAATGACACTCCCCCAGCACTTCTATATGCGGAAGGGATTTAAGTTCAGTCTGTTCAGAATACTGAATCGTAAGTAAGGGCTTAGCCAAACCCTTACTGTATAATAACCATGCCTATGCCCATTTCCCATGCGTTTCTAGTACACATGGTGTGTGAGCATGCCCTGCATGCAGAGGTTGAATTCCACACAGAACGCAGCATTACCCTAAGACTTCCCTTCCCGTAGCCTGACCCTAAGACTCCCCTACCCGCAGCCTGATCATAAGACTTCTCTTCCCGTAGCCTAACCCTAAAAGTGCCTTCCCCGTGGTCTAACCCTAAGACTTCGCTGCCTGTTGGCTGACCCTAACTCTCCCCTTTCATGCCCCTAACCCTCCCTTACCCGGAGCCTAACCCTAAAAGTCCCCGGACTTACCCATTCAAACACGGCCGGCGCTAGCATGTCTGGCGCCCCCCTGCAAAAAATTAATTTGCGCCTTTCTCCTTTATAAATAATTTGATAAACCATGAATTACATTGCAGTGCCCCTTTCTTGCTCATACTACTTTGCCCCCATTATTGCTGACACTGCTTGTGCCCATCATGTGTCTCCAGCCCCCCCATACTTCCATCATGTGTCTCCAGCCTCTCCAGTTCTCCCATCATGTGCCACCAGCCCTCCCAGTACTCCCATCATGTGCCACCAGCCCCTCCACAGTACTCCCATCATGTGTCTCCAGCTCTCCCCCCCCCAGTATTCTCATAATGTGACACCAGCCTTCCATCAAGTTTTTTCAGGAAGTTCCTGTATGAGCATCTGAGGCAGTTATACAGAGCAGCTGACATCAGCCGCTCTATGTAACTGCCGCGGCAGGTCATTACGGAACCTCCTGTATAAGCTGCCTGCCAGTCTCTGTAGCGCCACATCCAACACCTATGGCTGCGGGGGATAGTAGGTGGAGGGGAGCACCTTTCTGGCTTGGTGCCCCCCTTCCGCGCTTACCCCGCTTACCGAATTCCACCGGCCCTGTCGTTATTCACAATCACTGATCTAGGTACAATAAGCATATACAGTTGAATTATTTTATTATTTTAATATTAATGTTTATCACTTAGTAAGATATAAAATTTTCACACACACTTTTTTCAAGTAACAATAAAAAAATTTAGCATTTTGGAGACACTATTTCACTCAGCAATTCAACTTCATCATTATCTACAAGGCAATTTCTAAGAATCTTAAAATGAATCCCTACTGCAATTTAGTATAATGTCATAATGACACTGTTTCTTAGTAAGGAGTTAAGTTGTCACCAACATAAAAGTAAAGCAAGGTACACACTACACAATTATCAGGACAATCAGTGGTCCAGAAATGCAATCACTTAATAATCATTTGCTTTAATGGTATGCTTTAATGGCGTCAATCCTATTAGGATGGCATACTGAGGTCAATTTAAACTGAAAATTCTTGTATGAGCTATAGACACTGTGGAGTTATGGTTCCTAACCCTGTGTTAGGGAACCACTTGTTGGGGTGCGAAGTCTAACTGGGGCCTAGTATTCACTAGAGCCTTTGATGTTGAAGTTAAGCTTGGCTGCATTACACCAAGCAGGTCACTGCCCTATGCATGTGTGAGAGGGAGGAACAGACAGGGACCCAGTGACGAAACAGACAAACACCACAGATGGTTTATGGACGAAGGCTCACACTCACATAAACACAGGGCACTCCCTCAGAGAGAACAAAGGGAGTAAGGGAGCTGGAACTCAGGAGCAAACACAGTAGGAATCAATGGCAACCAACCACAGAGCAGAAGGCAGGCAAGACAGGAGAACACTTAGGGAGATCAAGGGGTAAAGAAGGAAGGGACACTAAGGAATCAATGCTGACTAGAACTGGTGAGGCACATAACAGAACAGCAACGAGCAAAGCAGCAAGACGCTATAATCGGCAACAGAAACATGCCCCTCCTGGTCTGTTAACAGGGAGGCTATCCAATCACAGGCTGCCCTTGGACCAGCCTCCCCAACACCATTGGACAAGAGAGTACAATGAGAGTACTTTGCGCTGGCGTGAGACACAGGAACATCTTGGTTGTTCAGCAACCAGGACGCCTGACGGCAAATCAGATACCCTATGGGAGTCCTGGTATACAGAAGAGCCGGATATCGCCATGTCAACATAGGCCTAACACCGCCAATCACAGTGTGGGGGTCCCAGCAGCTGGAAGAGTCAGGACTCACCGCACAACGCCGAGAAGGATGCCGGTAACACCCTGGTGCTAGGGTGGGTCTTTAGATTTAAACCATCCACTTCACAAAATACCAAATTCGTGGTCATACTAACCCCGTTAAAGGATAATATTCTCTTAACTTTTAATGAGCTGTGCATCAGATCTGACCTTTATATGAATAATAGCTATATTTTTTTAGAATATGCTAACTGAATATAACAAAATAAAAAAGCACCACACTGTTTTGAACCAGTAACTAACTTGTCTATCTATCTGGAATATAAAATGCAGAAACGTTATTTACACACATTTGCAAACATATGATAAGCCACCTGCCACACTCAAGGCTTTTCTGCTGAGGTCCTAAGTCTAAACATTGAAAGTTATATATATATATTGGGTCATATATCACCCCTCAGGAACTCAGGAGAGACCCCTTAAATCTAAATTCAACTAATGTGTTTACCTTGCATACCAGCTGGACCAAACTCTTGCCTTGTGAGAAAAATTGCATGATCATGATATTCAGCATGTCCAGTATCTGGTTTCTGCTGTAAATAAGCCCAGCGGCACACATTTTCTAAACTTTGTGAAGGATTTCCAACTTCAATTAAACTGGAAGACTGTACAAGAAAAACAAAATCATATTATAAATAACAGATGAAGGGTTAGTCATCAAGTAGAGTCAATGAAGCAGTAAGTATTATTGATAATCTGCTGCCACAAACCAATTGTCATTAGGCACAATGTAAATTGACAAAAATAGTGTGCAATGGAATTCTGCAGAATGGCAAAACATTTGTGGAATTTATAGTACATCAGGGTTGCCGACTATTGAAGCCATAGGCAAGGGGGCGGGGCTTAATGGTGCGATATCGTGCCATTAAGTCCCACCCCCTGTCAATCACCCGTGTGATCTTGCGTGTTAAAGGGGTGGACAAGTCCTGCCCATCTTACACGGGTGATTGTTTGGGTGTTGGGGCATGCGGGAGATTTGCCAGCTCTCCCGGGATAATTTTGGGAGTCTCCCGGACATTCCGGGAGAGTCGGCAACCCTGGATTTTTTTATTTTTTTTCCCAAAAAAGTACAATTAAACTATGAAATGTGCTGCCACAGGAACAGGAATACATGTCTAAGATAGTAAAATATCAATGACAAAGAAAACATCCTAAATCATAATCCACAAATATTTAATGATTGTTACTTATAGGTAAAATTATTTGTAAACAGACAAAAATATATTTGCCATTTCATCCCACAGCTCTCTTCTCAGGTCACATATGATGGGCATGATAAATGACATGTGCCTTGGAATACATTCTGCTGGGGTTCGCTTTCTGCATAAGCAGAGAAGATCTGTGCATGATCAAAAGACTAGAATGGAGATGTCAGCAGAGAAGATGTCAGCAGAGGATCAGTGGGGACAGGCAAGTTCTATAAGCTAAGAATAGGCTAAAATTATTGATTTCTTTGGCAGTGTAGCTTTCATGAATGTCACACTGTGGAGATAGGAAGAAAGAAAGAAGATAATCTGCCAATTCCTCTCATAATTTTACATTCTCAAATGATTCTTGCACTATTTTAGATGTGTGCCTGGCTTCTATCACTTTCCATCACTGACTGAAAACTGCTACATGACTGGTTATGGGGTATAATCACAGATTACGAGCAGATTACCTAGGCCTTTCATGCACCTGTTTGTATTTACCTATAAACTGATCTAAGCAACTTCCATTTTGTGTGTGTATAATCACAAAGGGCCTGATTCAGACTTAACACAGGGTTGCCGACTTTTAAATGCTTCCCTCCAGGAGATCCCATAGGGAAGCCATAGATGCATGCAGGGGCAAGGCTTAATGACGCGATTTATGCATATCATGTCATTAAGCTCTGCCCCTTGACTATTGGTTAGCCCTTTTAGGGTTTAACATGGTTGGGGGCAGGGCTTGATGACGCAATTTGCGTCCTCAAGTCCTTCCCTTGCCCTAGTAACACTAGTATACTAGTGTTGCCAGGCAGGGGGGCAGGACTTGAGGCTGTGGTTTCATGGAAACCACGAGCCTCAAAGTCCCTTGCGAGAGATTTGCCGGCTCTCCCGGAATACCGGGAGAATTGCCCGAATTTCGGGGGTCTCTCGGACATTCCGGGAGAATCGGCAACCCTGACTTAAGATCATTTTACGTAAGCAAGTGCACCCATTTAATACGCACTACTAAGGATAATGCACTCCCCCTGGCACCCCCTATCATGTACGTAGCTTACGTGTTCAGAACACTACCTTAACTTTTTCTTGTGTATCTCTGTGCGTATGTAATACCTTGTAGCACGTAACTGCCTGACCCAGCCCATACTGTACATTTTAAATGCCTCCATCCGCCCACAATATGTATTTTCGGCTTGCATTTGCAATGCCTATCGTAAGGAGCAACGTACAAGTTACATACAAACAGAGTTACAATAAGCAACATCTGTTATGCTGCATGCATAAATTGCCTGTCGTTATTAAGTCTGGATCAGGCCCATTATATGAAAAGAGACACTATGCCACTACACAGTAAAGGGGTACAGTACAGACTAGAAAGGTCATAATATGCAAATATAATAAATATAGCATGCACTAAACACTGTAAGGATTGAGAAAACTGAATCCTGAGGTAAATTTTCCAGCAGGAACCAGCTTAACCCTGAGAAGTGTCTCTGCACCAGACTGGGATTTTACATTCAGATTCACATAGTGAATCTACTTTCCTAACTGGTACATAGATTGCTTATATATAACGTACTACGCATGCGTAGTAGGTTATTTTTACGAATTCTGGGCTGAATCCATGTAAGTGCTTGAAATTAGTTACTCCTGGGCTAAACCATGTTGATAGCAGGGGAGTCATATTTCATCTGTTGCAAACAGTATTAGAGTTGAGAGGAGATATGTCCGGGAGTCTATCTATCTGTCTCATATCTATCTATCTGTCTCATATCTATCTATCTGTCTCATATCTATCTATCTCATATCTATCTATCTATATCATACTGTATCCATCTCATATCTCGCTCTCATATCTATCTGTCTATCTATCTATCTATCTGTCTATCTCTCATACTGTAACTATCTATCCAGGGCCGGCGTGACACGCTCTGCGGGGGATGCAGTGCATCCCGGCGCCATGCTGGATACCTCTATGTAACAACTGCAGAAGCTCATACAGGAAGCACATGAAGGAGGAAGAGCGCCGTGGAGGAGGGACTCAAAGGTAAGTAAAAAAGGTAAGGATGGAGAAACATGGTGGGGAATACTGGAGCTGAAGGCATATGATGAGAGAAACTAAGGGGGACTGGAGGCACATGATGCGGGATACTGAGGGGGGCTGGAGACACTTGATGGAAGATACTGAGGGAGGCTGGAGAGACAGGATGGGGAATACTGAGGGGGGCTGGAGGAACATGATGGGAGATACTGAGGGGCCTGGAGGCACATAATGGGGAATACTGAGGGGGGTTAGAGGCACATAATGGGGACAACTGAGGGGGGATGGAGGCACATAATTGGGAATATTGAGGGGTGCTGGAGGCACATGATGGGGAATATTGAGGGGTGCTGGAGGCACATGATGGGGAATACTGGGGGGGGGCTTCAGAGACATGATGGGGATACTGAAGGGGAGGGATGGAAAGACATGATGGGGATACTGAGGGGCTACAAAGACATGATGGGGAAATTAGAGGGCTGCAAGACATGATGCGGATACTGGGAGACTTGAGACACATAAGGGAGAGAGATTGGATGAATATATATACTGTACACACACACACAAACTGGATAACTAAGTGCTTACAAGGCTGTGCTTCTATTGTATTATGGTTACAAATGTGTTCTGTTTTTGTAACACAAGGAGGCCTTTTTTAACTGCATTGGGCCTGATCCAGACCTATGCTCGTGTGCATTGCTTCATACGCTCAGCAAATCCTACCCTAACTTTTATGTTCGTAACCGTGGATGTCTGTATGGTCATTGCATAGTTATGACGCTTAGCACTGTCTTTTAGACCGCATATATGCAATCTACGTATCGAAACGATACGCAGATTACATACAATAGCTACTACGCATGCGCAGTAGCTAATGTTCAGTGAATTACGTCCGTCTATGGAAGACGGACGTAGTTCTGGATCCGGCCCAATGTCTGTAAGATATGTGTCCTTTAGATGTATAGTCTGTATTGTGTTGCAGTTTTTAGGTTGAAATGGGAATTGTATAGTGGAGACTAGGATGCTGCCTGTATAGTATAGCAGCGGCTATGATTTTCTTTCTTTTATTGTGGTTACAAGATTGTGTTTTATGACGCTTACATGGATACTATACTCTAGTAACTATAATGATAAATTGTTAAACAGGTGGGAGAAAATTTAAAGTTTGCAGGGGGGCGCCGAACACCTTAGCACCGGCCCTGATCCCAAGTCTAAATAACAGTGTGATAGTAAAGCTGGTCAGTGTCTGTGTGCAGTAAGAAATTCAAAGACATATCCCTGCATGCAAAGAATGCAATAAACTTGACTCCCCCTGCAATCAACATGGTTTAACCCAGGAGTAACTAATTTCAAGCACTTACTTAAGTCTGGATCCAGCCCTCTGTGTGTAAGAAGCCAGAGCTTTTTTAATCTGAATCAGGCATTACTTATTAGTAAGCTTTTTAAGGAAGTGTTTGCTTATTTCCAATGAGATTTACTTACCGGTACACAGTTTTCAATTTAATTTATTTTTATGCAAAAGAAAGCCTTTCCTTCTCTGGTTTTTTATATCAAGTGCATTCATCATTTTGTGTCAGTGTTTTGATTAAAAAGAATCTACTATAATTGCCATTGGTTTCTGAGATGTGCAGTGACATTTATCTATTTTAAACAAAGTCTTAATGTCACACACATTCCTGTTGACATAGCCACTACATTCTGCTAGCTGTTTTAATAACCCTAGACCAGTGACAGGTATTTGGCTTCCATGGCAACAAACAAGAGACATTCTCTATCTTCTTGAGTTATTTAAATAATAATTGTAAAGGACACAGATAAAACTGCAAATTCACAGAGCACTTACAACTTTTATAAAAAAATAAAAAATAAACAGGAGCTATAAATATTTTTATTTTGTAATTGGTTGGTGCTCAACAGACCTCTTTAGGTATTAGATTTTAATTTTAATTTGTATTATCAATAGTAAAAAATACAGTACATCCATAGTAAAAAAACATTTGCAAGAATAAGGGTCCGTATTCAGAACTAATAACGATAGGAGACTTAGGTACACTACGCACATTAGTCTTTTATCATTCTGTACTGTACATGCGCAGTACAAAGGAATTGTGCATTCTTCTTATTTCTCTTAATATGGTTAAAAAATGCCAATATAATTTTGCAATTGATAAGAAATAATTCTATTTAAAATGAATGTAGTCTTGAAGATCAACCAACTGTTCATGGTAGGGCTCTTCAACTCCCCTTCCTTACTGTGGGGTCTATTTATATAGAACTTCATTTTTAAATAAATGAAGCTAATCCAAGCTCGCAGCGAGCCTGGCAGCTTCATTCATTTAATTTACTAATACTTACCTACCCTGTGAGGACCTGCGATGATCTCTGTGCTCATCGCAGGAAACTGCATTTATATTTCGTATGAATGAAGTCCTGCACATGCACAGAGACTCCCGTGGGGGACTTTGAAAATTTCCCGATATGAAAAACACTGCACATGCACAGTTTCTTCTTATCAGGACTCTGAAATCTTCAGAGTTGGACGTGTTTCCCATAGAGGTACGTTTTGCTTTTTTTTGCTTTTTTCTTTGCAGTTATTGTTTTTTTATATGTATTTATTTATTTTTTAAGTTTCAATTTATTTAAAAAAAACAAACACATTTAAAAAATGTTTTCTTTTTACTTTCCACACTTTGGTTTATTCCAGCAGTCTCCCCCATACAATACCAGCTATTAGGGGAAAGAAAAGAGAGATATATGGGGAGATCGCCGTAATACTTACCCCTAACACCAGCCTGAGCTGGCTTTAGTTTTACGCCGGGAGCAGAGTGTAAATCTCCGCTCTCAGACTTGTAAATATTACGAACCGCCAACCTGCTCTGAAATGAACAGGCCGGTGGGGTAATGTGTTATGTACATGAATCGCCATGGAAACTGTAGTTTTCCATGGCGATGCATGTTTTATAAATATCAAACAATTAATTTTCCTGCGATAATGCCCGTTTTCACATGAAAACTGCATTATCACAGGGAAATAATCTTTATAAATAGACCCCTGTTATCTGTATCCCTTCTTCTTCTTCCTCTCAGTGATGCTGATGTGTTGCTGGGAGCCTCAATTTCAGCAGCTACATTTAGACAGCAGCGTAGCCACAGACACCAGGCACAGCAATAGAAATCTTGGGGCCCAGTACACTCATGTTTTTGGGGGCCCCCATTCCTCGCCAGGCCTGACAGACACAGGCACATTGCCTGGTTCATTGTTCACATTACAGAAACTATCATTATGGGTTTTGTTTATTTAGCCAGATAATGGTGAATTAGATAATCCTCTGCCAGCATATAACATACTGAATGCATAAGTCTGTGGTATGCATATTTTTCTAAAGCTTTACAAAATGGCAATAATGATACATGCAAAGACAGATAAAAACACACTTATGTTTAAATGATACTTAACTAACTTAATATAATTAGATTAAAAGTATGTAAGGGGGATGTTGACTGGAACAGCAATACAGCGATTTTAGTATACAATCTGGGAGTTTGTGTGGAAAGTCCCATTGCAGTTTTAGTATGCATTTTTTACACAAGAATAGCTTTTTGGTTTTACATATATATTTTTATCCCATTGAAATGAATGTTTTAAAATGGTAAATATTTTGCATTCAGTAAATGCTTTGCTTTTTACAAAGCACTTTACTTCATTATGGCTCATTATAAATTTAGCAATTAATGCTGTCCAGAAATATGCCTTACACTAGAATACTTACTTTACTGTGGCTTAGCATTATTATCCTAACAAGTACAACATTAATATGGGCCCCCAATGACTCGTCATGGTATATTTCATTGACCTGTAAAACAAAAAATATGAAATTAAATACATGTCTGACTAAAAAGAGTTTCATTTATCTATATATCATGCAACATTTGAAGGAAATTGTTTAAAGGAGATAATTTGTGAAAAGAAAAAGAAAAATTCACATCTTTTTATGATACCTCATTTACGTTTAAAAATAAAATGTGAGTTATAAAATATATAATTCTTTAAATTATTTATTGCAATATAATTATTAATTCCTAACCTCGTATTGCTTATTAATAATGTAATGGCATAAAAAGTCAAAGGGGCTGATTCAGAGTTTGGAAGTAAGAGCAAAGTAAGGGGTGCTAATTAAGTTTAAATCTTTAGCTTGCAGGGAAAAAACTTTTACATTTGCACATAAGACTCAAATACTGCATAGCATTTTGTTTAAACTACAAAATAGAATTCAGCAAAGAAATGTCACCTCTTAATTCTGATTCTGTTTTCACAATTTTTATTTGCCTCTCCTTGCAGTTCGACATGGTATTGCTCAGGTCTACACTTGCACCTAAAAAAAGGTGTAAAGCTGGTCATATACTAGGCAATTATCGGCCCGATCTTCCAATTATCGGGTGATCGGGCAAATAATCACTCTAGTGTATGGTACATATCAATTTTTGAAACATCAAATAAACGCACCAGAAATGCTCTGGTGCGATTATTTGATCTTTCAGCATGTTTGCTAGCGCCCGATATTTTAAGGGAGCCAATCAGCAAGGTGAATGGCTCCCTATCCTTGTAATAGACACTGCTGCTGATCCATGTATAAAGCTGCTCTGACAGCTTGAAGTATACCTTCATAGCTGTCAGAGCAGCATAGAGCATATATCTGCAGCAGCGTCTATTGCAGGGAATAGTACAGAGAGGGACCAGCCGAACTCCGCTGTGTGAAGCATAGTTAGACTTCTAAGCTGTCAGAGCAGCTTTGTACATAGCTCTGCAGCAGCGCCATAGAGAGCGCTGCCTCCCCCCTCCCCTCTTATGCTAGGATTAGTGGTCCCAGCAGAGGAAGTGTATGGTGCCGATAACAGGACATTTCCCTAGCGGTAAATCGTCCCGTTTTTCGGCCCACCCCCTGCTGGGACCGATAATCATCCTAGTGTATGGCCAGCTTAAGTGCAGCTCTGAATCAGCCCAAAACTCTGTATTAGTATCCGTCTCTTGACCTAGGGCTGGATCCAGACTTAAGAAGGAGCTTGAAATAAGAGAGGAAAGTCACTCCTGGGCTAAACCATGTTGATTGCAGGGGGATTCAAATAAATTGTATTTTTTGCATGCAGAGATTTAGCTTTGAATTTCTTACTGCACACAGATACTGACCAGTGTTACTATTACACTGTTATTTAGACTTGGGGTGGGAAACATCACCTCTCAACTCTAATACGGTTTGCAACAGATGAAATATGACTCCCCTGCAATCAACATGGTTTTGCCCAGGAGTGACATTTAGGTTCTTATTTTAAGAACCTTCTTAATTCTGAATCCCCTTAGAGAGGAAAGTTACTCCTGGGCTAAACCATGTTGATTTCAGGGGGAGTTACGCTAATTGTAATTTTGCATGCAGAGATAAATGTTTGAATTGCGTATTGCATACAGATACTGGCCAGCATACCTATTACCCTGTTATTTAGACTTGGGCCAGGAAACATCACCTCTCAGCTCTAATACTGTTTGCAACAGATGATATATGACTCCCCTGAAATCAACATGGTTCAGCCCAGATGTAACTTTCCTCTCTTAGGGCCTGAGGGATCTTAGGGGCTGCGGCTTCTTAAGTGAGTATTGGTCCGAAATTACCTACTGCGCATGCGTGTCAGGTAATTTACGCTATCTACGTAGCCGATAGGCACATAGATAGCGGTGGTGTTAAGTAAAAAGAGGCAGCTTAATGCCGCCTCGGGGCATTTTTAGGCAGAAGTAGGAGGGGGGAGGTATTAAGATTAGCTGGGAAGGGCGGGAGGGAGGCGGGGAGATGCAATGTCCATACGGACATTACACAGAGACTTAAGGTAGCCCTATGGCACTCATAAGTGCCATAAGGTACCTATAAACGGGGGGGCTCACTCTTAAGTGTGAATCAGGCCCATAATTTCAAGCTCCTTCTTAAGTCTCAATCCAGCCCCAAGATATTAACTTAATTAGTCTAAACACATGAAAAGGTTTCTGTTCACCGCTCCGAAAATTACATTTGGAAAACACAAACAGCCGATAACTAATTGTCGGCTGTCTCTCTTTTGAATATACCACTAATTAGAAAGTTTTTATAATGAATAAGTATTTTGAATTTATTTTTCTTAAACTTACCCATTCCTTACCTTTCCGACATCTGGACCTGTCGCTAGACTCAACAGGTTAGTGGACTTAGGCAGAGAGGAAGGTATCCACCATAGAAGGTTTAGGCTGTGGTGAGGGGATAGAGTTTAGAAGGGAAGTATTAGGGTTAGGCTGCAGGAAGAGGATGGAATGGAGAAGAGGAGTCTTAGGGTTAGGCTGCAGGAAGAGGATGGAATTGAGAAGAGGAGTCTTAGGGTTAGTTAGGCTGCGTGTAGGGGATAGAGCTTAGATGGGGAATGTTAAGGTTAGGCTGTGCGGAGGGGATGGATTGGAGAAGGTTAGGGTCAGGCTGCAGGGAGGGGAGGGTTAGGGTTAGGGTAACTGAATGGGAAGGTTCGGGTGAGGATTCTGATAAGCATTGGGGTTGGGGAAATACTCACCAGTCGGAGATGGGAATACCTTCTAGGGATCTTCGATTACCCCAATCAGGTGCAGCAGTAACATTCGCTGGCAGTGAGACATCACAAATGGGTGTCGAAAACTGCCGTCAAAAAAGAAACTGCAGCCCCATGGAATGACCTAGGTGTAGTATCTAATACCACTTTCACATCACCACAGTGCAATAAACCGGGTGATTTGGTGGTAAAAAAAAAAAAAAACATACTTCAAGTCCTGCTCTGAGCAGAGCAGAGCCTTTACACTGCAGAGTTGACCCGAGAAATTCCAGGACAGTGAGAGGGGAGGCATTTGTGTACTATCACCATAGCAACAGTACACAAATCCCTACAATAATTTTGTTTAGGTGAGGTTGAAAAATCCAAGTGGCACCTTTCACATTGCACCACATCCCGAGTCAGACCCGGGAAAAGCCCTTTTTTATTCCCGGGTCCAATTCCTGGGTCATTAGACCCAGGTCGAGGCAAAGGGGACATATCACATGACCACCGAAAACCCGGGTTTCAGCTGAGAATTAAAAACCTGGGTTTTTAGTGGTGATGTGAAAGGGGTTTAATTTAAGTAGTTATATCTGAATTTTATTCTCTGTTAAACAAATAACATATAATAGAAAGCCCCTAGTAGTTAAAATGTTTCAGAATATACACTGTAAAAAAAAAATAACAAAACAAAGAAAGCAACCCCCACACATTTCAGATCAGCTTACACTGCCACAAATATTTGCCTTATTATTACTAGTGTCCCAATATTACACTTTTTTGCTGTTTATTTTGGGATTAGACTTCATGGATACAGAGTTTTAAAAAAAAAGAGGAAAATTGTTGGAAAGCCACACTGGGCTAAACCATATCAAATTGCAGGAGGAATAAAATTAATGTTATTCTCTGAATGCAGAGAATACTTTGCTTTGCTTTAATACTGCTTGCAGATGACATTTGCCTCCCCTCTAACTCAACATGATTATGCTCTAGCATAACTATCACTCTGTTATGCTCTTATTTTCAAACCCTGGATCTGTTCTCTTATCTTGTATAAACATTTGAAATCTTATTTTTTTTACTTAAAATATTCAGTGTTTAGTTTTTTTTTCAGTATCACTGCCAATACTGGATTGTTTAACCACATGACACCTAGCAACTATTTCAAAACATTTTACACCCACAAATTAGGCATCTATTAGTTTGGAAAAACAAACAATGTTAAAACAAGTTCTGAAATATTTAAAGAAATATAGTACTATCAAAAATGCTATTTGCTAATTTGTATAAAATCACTGCTGAAGAGCAATAGTGAATAAACTGGCACTATATACAGTACAACAGGGTTGCCGACGTTTTACTTCTCCCCTCCTGATGATGTCGGAGTTTCCGGCATGGGGACAGGATGTGACTGCAAATCGCGTCATTAAATCCTGACCCCTATCCAGCATTACTGCAATCCCTATTATTCCTGGGGGTGGGAGGGGCTTGATGATGGCATTCACGTCATCAAGTCCTGCCTGATTACAGTAATGAGAGGGACTTGAAAGAGAATTGCCTTCTCTCGTGGGTTAGCGGGAGAACTACCTGAATATTTTTCACTAATAATGATCAATGATTTTTTTTTACATGGGTGAATGGAATTCTAAGCTTGTTTCTGGCTCAGAAACAGCACTCATACAGTCTGCTTTTTTTTTTCACAATTTGCTCTGAAAAGAGTAGCCTGGATAAATTAAGTGAAACAAAATTTATTGTGTGGGTTGGATTTGTCTGGGTTTTTTTTTACATTGTTTTCAGACTGTTTTTCTGCAATTGTAGCTTAAGACTTAAGTAACAGTAAGATTATTATTTCCTTAACCTCCACTGTACGCTTTACAACCAAGCAACTCCACCCAAATTCTGCTCAGTTTAGATATAGTTACAAAACTTCTGCTTGTAATTGACATCTGTTGCTGTTACTTGTTTTTACTGCACTGTAATTTAAGACAGACAAAAATAGCTAGTTTTTTGAATTCTTAAGAAATAACACAGTACAAAGTAAGAGTAACTTAAAAAGAATGATACAAGAAAATATCAAACTTAAAACCCTGCGCACTAAGGAATGTCGCCAGCGACCACAGAAATGACCGGACCACTTCCGGTACCAAGGTTATGAGATAGAAACAAGTTGTAGTCCCAAAAATAGGCGCTCTCTTCTTTATCAGTCATCAGGCAGAAGATACAGCGTCTCAATCACACATCACCGTCAATTCGGTAGGTTAGATGGCACAGGTATTAGCAGTGCCTCAAAAAAAAAGAGAAGATATACAAAGATACCTTGAGAAAGGCTGTGGAATACACAAGATATCTTTGTTTATCTTCTCTTTTTTTTGAGCCACTGCAAATACCTGTACCATCTAACCTACTAAATTGATGGTGATGTGTGATTGAGACTCTGTATCATCTGCCTGATTCTTGATAAAGGAGAGAGCACCTATATTTGGGAATACAATTTAGACAGAATGTTAAGTAACATGGATTGAACTGTATGTGCTAGTAATGTGGCACATTATGATGGACAACTGTAAACTGGAGAAACAAAAAGATAATTCTATTTCAGATAAGACATTCATGGTTAGGATCAATAGTCAAAATCCACACCTTGTTACACTGCAGGGCATGTATAATTAAAATGTACTGACAAACGACTTAGCACAACTAAAACAGCAGGGTATGAAAATTATTTAGTACGGGTTTAGTTTGCTGCTTAGAAGGGCTTGTTTCCGAACCAGCCCTTCTATGCATCCAGAGCAATGACAGGGATGTCATTGCAAGACATCCCATTAAAGAACACTTCCTCACAGCAGCTAGATGTTTTTCGAAAAAAGAATGTCAACAATGAAAGGTAAGTTAACCATCCCCTTAACCTAACCCTCCTGTTCTAGCAGCCTAACCTTAACCCTCCCTGTCCCGCAGACTAACCCTAACCACAAAGCCAGCGCCATGCATTCTGCGAGGGGATGCGGTGCAGACCAGCGCCAGGCTGGAGAGGTGCTCATTCCCCACAAAAAATCTGATAGAGGTTTGCTATCTATTGCTATCTATCTATTGCTATCTAATTGCTAGGTATTGTGTAACTCCCATGGCAGCTGGAATCAGTTTCCTATATGTAAATGACACACAGAAGGAGAGCGTGTTGCGCAGGAGAGCAGCATTAAAGGTAAGTAATTAAGGGATTCAAAAGGAGACTATAGGAAGGCTGGAGACACATGATGGCAAATACTGGGGAGGCTGGAGACACATGAAGGCAAATAATGGGGACACTGGAGACACATGACGAGGAATAAAGGGGAGACTGGAGACACATGATGGGGAATACTGGGGAGACTGGAGACATATGATGGGGAATACTAAGGAAGCTGAAGAGATATGAATGAGGAATACTGGGAGCTAGAGTGACATGATGAAGGATAATGGGAGCTAGAAAGACATGGGCCCCGATTCACACTTAAGTGTGCTGAATTCTGTACATTATGTATAAAAAAATTGCACACAGGAAGCTTTCTGTATCCAACAATTGCTCTGGCAGGTTTCTAAAGATTTTTTTTCAAGTATGTTTGATAGTACCTTTATGCCTGATCTGTTCTTTGTGCATAAAAGTGGAAGTAGGGAAGAAGCAGCAAACTACCGACCAGTGAGTCTAACATCAGTGATAGGGAAATTGTTGGAAACACTCTTAAAGGAACAAATTGTACAGTATGTTAAATCCAGTAATTTACAGGATCCCAAGCAGCATGGATTCACTGGGGGAAGATCATGTCAAACATTTCTTACAGAATTTTTTGATTGGGTCACTAAAGTGTTAGATAAAGGGTGAGCTGTAGACATAGCTTATCTAGATTTTAGCAAGGCTTTTGACACTGTGCCACACTGCAGACTGTTAAATAAGATGGAAACTTTGGGATTGGACTTCAAGATAAGCATGGATATGATCTTAGTGACAGGATTTACAACAGAGGATTGTAGTAAATAGTAATGGTAATGTGATCAGTGGAGTACCCCAGGGTTCTTTACCTGGACCAGAGCCAGGGCCGATGCTAGGGTGTTCGGCGCCCCCCTGCGAACTTTAATTTTGCGCCCTTCTAATTAACAATTTTAAATTGACACCAGTGACAAGCCTAGATTATAATAAGATTATAATAATTATAACCATACAAGATTATAATAAGTGTCACCATACAACACAATTGTAACCACAATAAAATAATGCAAATCATAGTCACCATACAATAGT
>WWET01002155.1:36120-48325 GCA_011038615.1 Limnodynastes dumerilii
CCTGGGCAAAACCATGTTGATTGCAGGGGGAATTAATTTAATTGTATTCTTTGCATGCAGGGATATATCTTTGGATTGCTTACTGCACACAGATACTGACCAGCTTTACTATTACACTGTTATTTAGACTTGGGCTGGGAAATATCACCTCTCAACACTAGTACTGTTTGCAACAGATGAAATATGACTCCCCTGCAATCAACATGGTTTAGCCCAGGTGTGACTTTAAGTTCTTATTTTAAGAAGATTCTTAAGTGTGAATCAGGTCCAAAATTACTAGACTGCCCTGAAAGTTAACATGGTAATGCCCAGGTGTAAATTTCACCTGTTTTGCTATTATTTTATACCTGGTTTATACAGTATTTGGTCACTAGATTGTTACTAGAATATTCCCAACTTTAAATTCAGGTAACATTTTTTTTTTTTTTATGTTTGTTGACAATATTTTTTAAATTAATTAACTTAATTTAATCCATCAAACTACTTAACTTACACCACACTAGTCAGTTCTGAACCAATGTATACCCAACTTGCAGTAAAGCAAGGGGTCATTTTATACCCAACTTGCAATTACAGCAAATAATAGAAGTTACATATGAGAGCATATGAATGTATTATAAATGTAATGCATTTACTATTGATTTCAAAGTTTTTACTTTAACCACTGTAAAAATAACATCAAATTCTGCACAAACATTATGTAAAGGTGTAAAATCATATTCAGCAATAAACATTTCCAGCAAGGGAAAAACTAGTTACTATTCTAATTACTTTAACGTTCAAATCAGGAATACAATTACTCACAATATTTAGAAGCGTCAAAAGATATTTCTGCACGTATTCTTTTCCATGAAATCGTACAACGGAGTCATCCACCCCAAGCAGAACTTCTATGTTGTAATCGCTATCAGTTGCATGCCTACGACTTCTCTTTTGCGTGTTGTTGATTTGATTTTCAATACTGTCAACCATATTTTCTAGAGTGTTAGAGTTTAGCTGGCCATAGCCTGAAATAGAACATAATGAGGAACTTATTTTTTTCTGTTAAAACATTTAAATAAATGACTTTGTAGGTCTAAATAGTAACTTATTAGGCCCACTGGGTCACATGCAATAAAATGTAAGAAAGTACTATATATAAAGAAATTGTATACTGAAGTTATCTAAAAACAGTTACCAAGAAAAACCTCAACACTATCTGATATCTGATATTAATGGCAGCTCCATTTTTGTTATAAAAGAATTGAAAAATGAAAAAAAAAAACCAAATAAAAAACATCCTTTCCTATACACTGGTCCACCACCAGGAATTTTGGGGCCTGGGACACAGGCTGTGGTGTTCCCCTCCAGAATGACAACATCCATAGGGGGTGGAGCACCATGAACCTGCAGATATCATTCACAGTGGGTTAATCATTCCCTACATATCGGCCAACTAATATGCAGCTCAGTAGAGCTCTCTAGCAGGAGGCATCGGTGGTAGGATATAGCTGATACCTGCAGCTGGAGAGATAAGGTGAGTATCGGTGGGGCCCCCTTTTTCTCCAGGCCTGGGGCAAAAGTCCCAGCAGTACCCCATTTTGATGGCCATGCCTATGCAGCGTTGGTACTCACAAATAAAAGGACAAAAATATGCCCTTCTCTCAACACATGTAAACTTCTCAAGACCCAAGTCCTTTTCTTGTAAATGGCTACCTGCTAATATGTGCACTGAGCTATGTTTAAATCTTTTTTCCCACACCTATTTGATGTTCCTTAAAAGATTTAGAATGGGATGTAGGAAACATCCGCATTTCAAACCAGTTCATGCCCACAAATTACACTTCCCGTATGGACCTGGATCTTCAGGATTTAGCATTCAGTGCAGGAAGTATTTCCAACAGTGGGGTGGGAAGCAGTGGCAGACGCAGGATTTTGAAAGGAGGGTTTCCAATATGTGTTATACATGGGTATATTAGCATGTCTCCCAACATTTTGGAGCCCGAAAATGGGACAAATAAGTCCCCCCCGTTCAAGCTCTGCTCCAGTCCCGCCCCCACTGTGAGCGTGTGTGTTAGGGAATTAGACTGTAATGCAGCAGAAGTTGATGTACTGTTTAAAATTGTAAAGAGCTAATTAATATGATGTTAAAAAAGCATATGTAAAATTATAATACTGATAATATGGTCATAATATCTAACTGCCAAAATATCCAAGACGTCCATTAACGTTCATTGTGAAAGCATGACGTTTATAATGTAGATTTAAAAATAATAAAAATAAAATAAATCTACATTAAGGAATTGCGTTGGTTTTATCTGTAACAAGCCCTGTTTTTGATATTTTTAAGTAATTTATTATTTACTTCTTTTATACAGTAAAATAGTAATTTTATATTGCAGGAACAGCTCTAATAGCAATAGCAGTATACAATGCATTAGTAGACCACAATACACAATGGACCAGAGCTTATGTCAGTGCATGAGCACTGTTGAATATGTTGTGACACATTTGCTATCCTCAACTGCTTTCCTATTGCAGCATAGACCAGGACCATCATCCTCCATGACAGTTTACCCCACATGGCCGCTAGGCCACACCGCTTTCGTGGCACCCGCGAAGCCACACGACTTTTTCGAAATTTGACATTTTTTGCACATGTTAACATTTTTTTTCAGTTTTCAATCGGGGGGTTTCTGGGCAACCAGAAACCCCCCCTGGTTGCGCCACTGGGAAGAGCTACCATGTGTACTTCTGTATGCAAATCGTACATTAAGGACTTGCTTAAGTAGTTATATGCTCTATGTAAGCTACACACTGAAAATGGGGCTTACGGCACTTATAGCCTTTCCATAAGAATGGGAGACTTTTTTCAAGCCAAAACATATCTCTTAAACAGCACTGCTGGTCAAGATCTAGCAATGATGTTCTTCAAAGTGCATTAATTACATTAATATACAGACCGAAGGAAGGCACTCATGGAGACTGTTTTGCTATGTAATGATTCTCTCAGTAGTTAATTCAGCAAAAAATTGCCATACCTTTGCTGAATTAAATACTGAGAGAATCATTGCACCGCAAAACAGTCTCTGTGAGTGCCTTCCTTCGGTCTGTATATTAATGTAATTAATGCACTTTGAAGAACATCATTGCTAGATCTTGACCAGCAGTGCTGTTTAAGAGATATGTTTTGGCTTGAAAAAAGTCTCCCATTCTTATGGAAAGGCTATAATTTCCGTAAGCCCCATTTTCAGTGTGTAGCTTACATAGAGCATATAACTACTTAAGCAAGTCCTTAATGTACGATTTGCATACAGAAGTACACATGGTAGCTCTTCCCAGTGGCGCAACCAGGGGGGGTTTCTGGTTGCCCAGAAACCCCCCGATTGAAAACTGAAAAAAAATGTTAACATGTGCAAAAAATGTCAAATTTCGAAAAAGTCGTGTGGCTTCGCGGGTGCCACGAAAGCGGTGTGGCCTAGCGGCCATGTGGGGTAAACTGTCATGGAGGATGATGGTCCTGGTCTATGCTGCAATAGGAAAGCAGTTGAGGATAGCAAATGTGTCACAACATATTCAACAGTGCTCATGCACTGACATAAGCTCTGGTCCATTGTGTATTGTGGTCTACTAATGCATTGTATACTGCTATTGCTATTAGAGCTGTTCCTGCAATATAAAATTACTATTTTAATGTATAAAAGAAGTAAATCATAAATTACTTAAAAATATCAAAAACATATAAATATGGATAGTTTTTAGCCTCAGTGTGCTAATGATTACCACAGAACTTGCGAGTCCAAATTTAAATTCCAAAAAGTCTATCACAATGTCCACAAGTACCCTAGATCCTTTTCTCAGCCAATCGACTCCTTGTCGGTACTGCTGATGGACCATGTCTTCCCCTTACTCAGTATCCAGTTCTTGTGCCAGTCAAACTATGTATAAGTTTGGGGGTACTTCATAGTGCTAAATGCTTTAATAACAATTTAAAATCGCCAGCACTTAATGTAGTACTGGATACAATCTTGTAAAATTGTTACGGATACGTCACCCTCCAAGCAGGCTCCAGCATCCAGTGTTTGCAAACTCGGCGGTGAGCAGACTGTGGTGCAGAGAACAGACAACATGTGGAGAACACATGGGTAGCAAAGCTCCCCCCCAACACATTTCATCCCAAGGACTTCCTCAGGGGGCGTGGTGGAGCCGGGCAAAGAGAAATATAAGGAATGTCACTCGCCTCTTACTAAATATGAGCACCAATCCTATGTATTATGCAGGTCACAGTTGCTTCATTTATAAAATAAACCCATAGGGCCAGATTTCATAAGCTGTGGGTTTGGAAAAGTGGAGATGTTTCCCATAGCAACCAATCAGATTCTAGCTGACATTCTTTAGTATGTAATAGTTAAATTCTCTTTTATAACATACCATCCTCTATATATGTTATTTTTTTGTTATTTGTTAGTTTCAGTTGAAGTGACAGTTTTTATACAAAGAGATATGTAACAGCTGGAGTGACAATTTGATTAATAGTGTTAGTGCATGCTGCAAGGACCAGAAATATATTTGCTTATTTTATAGATAGTGGACTGTCTTGTAGAAATCCATTATTATTATTCTGAAAAAAAAAAAAACATTCTAGATTATGCTATTATGTGAGTTGGAAGGAGTCTGATGATCCTTTGCACATTTTTCTTGTTTTGTTTTTTATTTCTATTTTTTAAGCTGATGTCACTACAATAAATAACAGTCTCAGTAACAATCTGTAACTTGATTCAGTCAGTATTCTTTTTATGCTCCCAGATCTCCAGTGTTTTCACATAAGACATAAGACAATAATTATGATAAGGCAAATCAGTTGTAGAATTAATAACAACTAGTAGTTTGTGCAGTTTATATACTGAGCCTTAGTTTAGGTGTGAAATTTTAAATTACATTTCTCTGTATGAGCTGAATACTAAGTCAACGTCCATTTTGACAGTGACCTTTAAAATATCATTCAGATTGAGTGATGGAAAGTAGTCTTTTCATTTTCCATACACGTAATTAGGGTATCTAACAGTATGACTGACCATATTATTAAATATATGTTTGGGATATAGAGAAGGCGGATGTGTGTTTGCACCACAGTACAGGATATATATTTCTGGTTGCTGATCTATTGTATCTAAAGAACATAACATTGTTTTGCTACAATGTTTTTCTTACAAATAAGAGGTATCACCACATCTGGATAGTTATATTGAGATAGTTCATAGAATAGCAAAGTTAAGTATAACATATATTTGTAAGTGGTGAGCAGGAATATTTGGTAACAGATATTTAAATATGTAGAAACCTATGTAAATAGAAATTACTTCAACATGCCTAAAGTAAAAAAAAAGTTAAATCTTTTGTAACAGTTCATCTGCAAGGATTAATACTTGACTGGAAAAGGATAGTGAGAGCTGAGTTACAGTAATCTAATTGAAGTGGAAAAGAATGGTACCAAAGGCCATCTTAAAGAGTTTGGAGGGAGGAAGGTACACAGTCTAGTATCCTGCCAAAGGGATATCTTCTTGTGTAAAAAGTTCAGATGTAATAAACCTAATTAGATGTGATCAAACATGTGGTCAGATGTAAGCTATTTTTTACATAATTAGGGTTTGTTTATTAGTGTTGACTTGTTTACTATCCCATCTGGAAAAAAATGTATTAGATAGATCGGTAGATAGATTAATAGATAGATAAACAGACAGAAGCACCAAGTGATTGATGTAACAGAGAATAACATCCAAACTTTAAAATAAATCTGCGTGTAATGAATATGCAATAAATGGACCATTATATCCATGCATCCATGGGATTGCTCAGCTAACTAATCCCTTCACGTCAACAGATTTCCAATTTCTGCAAGTGTAAAATAGCAGAGGATCAGAAGTCTGGGTCCATACACAGAGCGCAAAAACTAAATGTAACAAAAAAGCTCGAGACTAAGAGGAAAATCAAAAGTTAGTTTCCGGTCCATTGTATTTTATTTTTGGCAGAATTCAGATTGGCAACAAATCTAAAACATGTTTTCCATTTCAGTATGTGGTCTGTATTACTACCTCTTACAGCCATTAATTTATTCCTGATGTGATACTATGTGGATGTGAGTAGAAAGTACAATTTTTATCTAGTGTGGTAAAATCTCCAAATATCCTTATATATCCAAATATCCTTATATATCCAAATATCCTTATATATCCAAATATCCTTATATATCCAAATATCCTTATATATCCAAATATTCTTATATATCCAAATATTCTTATATATCCAAATATCCTTATATATCCAAATATCCTTATATATCCAAATATCCCTATATATCCAAATATCCTTATATATCCAAATATCCTTATAATGTAGAATAACTATAAGAAAATCTTAAAGCCCGCATATATGCAATCTACATAACAAAAAGATATGTAGATTATGTAAAAGAGTTACTATGCATGCGTAGTAGCTATTATCAATAAATTACAGACGAATGTGCAATACATCCGGGGAAGTGAATCTGGGCCTTAGCCTCTCGTGATGACTTGTCCACCACTGGATCTTAAATGGAATTAATGTCAGCTGCAAGTATCAGCTGACCCTTCACTTAATTTTGAAGCTTTCTGTATATGTCTGAAAAATATTGTTTTCAAAATGTTGGGGGCATAGATATTTCTATATTTGCCTTTATTAATATCTACTGTCCTTGACCTATTTAGTGTCCTTAGATACTAATGATAATTGCTAAATATAAACATTATACCATCCTCTATTTATATGTATATAATGCCATTTGAAACCCTACCCAGATAACCTTCAGAAGCTAAAGATCCTTTTTGTGGAAATGCATAACATAACATAACATATTTTTACCCAGATCCTGAATTAGTAACGACAGGGGTCTTACACATGCAGTGTGCCTAAGTCTCCTGTCAGGTAACATGTGCGCATGCCCACACACACATTAAGCTTGCGTGCCGGCATTTGTACTTAACTTTGTGTACAATTCCCAGCATGCAAAAGGGACTGACCCCTAATTTACTCATGTCGTATCTCCGCCACAGAGGCAGAGATAGACATTTAAATTAGGGGTCGGGGCAGGGAAGCCTCGTTACAACTAGTCGTAAAAGTTAAGGTAGGTTCCTACTGACAGCTCGGAGTGCAGGGGCACTCAGGCCTCTAACCCCAAATGCCTTTTTCGCACATTTAACTCCCTACTGAGCCCACGTGTGCAAAATCCACCTTCTACCATCAGTGCTCAAGATCTTGCATTGTACTTTAAGGACAAGATTGACAAGATCAGACTGGAATTGGCGTCCTCCTCCTCCTCGTCATCATCAGCTAACATACTACTCAGTCCCTTTCATCCACACCCAGGCATCATGTCCTCATTCCAACCCACAACTGAAGAAGAAATATCTGCTCTTTTCTGCTCTTCCCACTCTGCTACCTGTCCTCTTGATCCTGTACCTTCACAGGTCAGTCGATGTCCATCTCCTGTGCTTATTCCTATCCTAACTTCAATCTGCAATCTCTCTCTCTCTACTGGTATCTTCCCCTTTTTATTCAAGCATGCACTGATTAACCCAATTCTGAATAAACAAAACTCTGACCCAAATTCTCCCTCAAATTATCCTATATCCTAACATCCTTGCCCTGGAAAGCTTCTTGAAAGACTTGCCTACACCTTTCTAACTTCCTCTCCTCACACAATCTTCTGGATCCTCTTCAGGCTTTCGTTCCCGGCACTCAACAGAAACTGCACTGACCAAGGTGGTCAATGACTTAATCACTGCAAAATCTAAAAGACACTACTCTCTCCTAATACTACTGGATCTGGATCTGGATCTGGATCTTTCTGCTGCTTTTGATTCTGTTGACCACTCTCTTCTCATACAAATGTTACAATCACTGGGTATTCGGGACACAGCTCTTTCCTGGTTCACATCCTACTTATCTAATCGCTCTTTCAGTGTTCGCTTTTCTGGATCCACATTCCCTGCTCTTCCTCTATCTGTTGGAGTACCACAAGGCTCAGTGTTGGGTCCATTGCTATTCTCTATTTATACAACTTCCCTTGGAGAGCTAATAAAGTCATTTGGACTTCTCCCGGGCTACAACCACTCTCTGGAATAGCCTTCCTCACAAGACTGTCCTCTACTCTCCAAACTTTCAAACACTCCCTCAAAACTCACCTCTTCAGACAAGCGTACCAAATTCCACAACCTACATTACATTTGTCTACACTTCATGATTAAACCAAACTTGTTCTCTTTCATTCTATACTAAAATTCCCCTAATTTCTGTTACTAACACTGCTGTGTGACTGGATCACACAGAGCACTGAGCACTTTTACCATGCAAGCTGGCTGGTCCGCTGTGTGATTATATAGCACTTTCACTTATGTATCAATCCCTAATATCCTATAGAGTGTAAGCCAAGCCTGTGGCTTACCCACCCAGTCTGTCTGTTACCACCCAGTCCTGTTATAATGATTGTTAAAATTGTAAAGCACTACGTAATCTGATGGCGCTATATAAAAACCTGTTAATAAATAAATAAATGAAGGTATGTGGGCGCGACTAACATGAATAGCACGTACGGAGGACACATACGCATGCAACTGCTCATGGAAAGTTACAAGTGGTCTATGGAGGCATAGGCATATCTATAATGGGTGCAGGGTGTGCAGTGCACACGGGCCCCTCAGAACAGGGGGCCCTGTGGCATGCATCCTGCACCCAGGGTTGGCAGGGGAAGAGGGGCAATTCACCATCTATTTTTTCCCTCTAATATCTTCCAGAAGGAAGAAATAGATGCCAAATTAGTCCCCCTTCCCCTACAGTGGGACTGTCCCGATTTGCGGGGCTTACAGCGCCGTTAAGTCCCGCCCCCTTTTTGGCCCACAAATCTGGACAGTCTGTTCTCAGGTAAGGGACACATGTGCAAATCCTGCACACGGGCCCCCTCACTTCTTAAAATGCCCCTGTATGGAGGCGGAAGACACTGACAGCACGACCGAGAGAGGGGAGTGTCATGGGTGTAAGAGGGTTTGGCCTGCACCCACCGTGCGTGTATATTTGCATACCTTCAAGGAAACGGTTCTCTGAATACGGCCATGCATGGCTAGGTGCTTGATTTTATACACTTGTGGCAAGGGGTCTGATTGAAAGACCATCATACAATACTTAACAGGTGTGGCCAAATATTTTGTCCATATAGTATATGTGTATACCATCTGCTTATAATACCTGAATAATATCTTGTCGTGCGATCAGGAACTCCCTTCTCCCAGTGTGTTGGCTCTGTCCCAGGGTGTTATAATCTGCCAGCAGGATGTCTATTACAATTCTCTGGGTTGACTTTACTTTATGCACCTCTCTGGGTATGGTTTTGTTTCCTTTGATACTCACCAGATTTTTGTTTTATGTGCATTTATATTTTATGATTATGTTATATTGATTGTGGAAGTAAAGAATATTTTTTTTAACACATTTATCCATTTATTTATTCTAATACATATCTATATGTCCTTTTTTCTTCCTTTCTCCCTGATGTTAATCCATTTGGGGGCATGCATACACCAGAAATACTACTTTATGTGAACTTCGGCTACATCTTTCATGCAATAGACTGTTAAAAGCCTTTACCTGTATGCCGTTACTCCATTTATTTATTTATACATTGGTGTTAGCGCTGTCTCCCTACCCATTTTATATATTGTTGTATACCTTCATAGAGTTCTGGACACTTGGGTGAGGATCTGCTGCTTGAGGACTATATAGTGCTTTTTAGTGATACTCCGCCCATTGTTTGTCAATATCTTGAAAGCTACTGTGACCAGTTACCTGAGCAACTGCTTCTGCGGTTCCAAGTAATGAAATCTGCTCCAAAACCATTCATATTCAATACCCTAAATAAATGCGGCCAAAGCACGGTATCAAATGCTTTGCTTGTGTCAAGGCTCACAAGACACATTGTTTATAGTAGGATTCTGGTTAGCTTGGATAACTGCCGCAATTGCTGTTCTAATACCTTTTACAGATTGGCGGCCAGACACGAACCCCAGTTGGTGGGATGTTAATAGTTCGGGTAGAATAATTGCAATTTGGAGGCCACTAATTTAGTTAATATTTTGAAATCAACATTTAATAATGAGATGGGGCGATATGATGACATCAGTTTAGGATCTCTCCCAGTGTTAGGCAAAAGTATAGTATGTGCCTCATTGAAGGAGCTTTCTCTCCCTCCATGATTTAAGTACGTGTTATATAGATCCTGCAAAAATTGAATAATGTTTGGGCCCATTAGTTTATAATAACCAGCGGATAGACCGTCTGGACCTGGTGCTTTGTGAAGGGGTAAGCTATTCTGAACATGGGCAATCTCCTCCTGAGAGAAATTTCCCTCCAGTGCCTCCCTTTGTGCTATATTAAGCTTCGGTAGTTTAGCTTGAGTAAGCAGGGTATCTTGGAGATTGAGCCTAACGGCTTTCATATAGAGATTTGTAATAGGCCTCAATTGTAGAACAATGTCTTCTGATTTAGCTAGGATAGTCCTACCCGAGTTCAAATGAATGGCTGTAATATAGGCCTTTGATCTACGGTGTTTGAACATACTGGCCAACAAGTGGCCAGCTTTATTGCCCCATCATTTTGCTTGGACAGTGAGGTGTTAATCTAAGACCTTCTGCTGCCTAATATAAGCCTGGTAATTATCCTCTGTGGGTGAATACAGATATGCTTGGAATACCTCTGCAACTGTCACTCGCATTATCTCCTCCATCTCCTAGATGCTTTACGTTTGCTGGAAATATAACTAATAATATGGCCTCTAATGACTTAGAGGCACTCCAAAAGAGGACTGGGTCATCCACATGCTTGAGGTTGTCACCCTGTGACTTTAAATTAACAGCTTCATAGTTTTATGATTTTCTGTTCTCCAGTGTTTCCCCTATGAGCAAGTCCTACCTTAGACCTCCTAGTTTCAACTACCCACCACCCCTATCCTCAACTGTTCGACCCAAATACCCAGCATCCATTAATCATGACAGATTGTTCTGGCCTGAGAGATACAGCAGGGGAACATTCCCCAGGGCCAAAATCTGCCTTCTTGCAAGAGTTTTAAAGACGCATGAAGAGATCTGCTTTGGTATCCCAGATAGCTCAGCCCACACAATTACGATGTGGAACAGTTTGGACTAAGGCAGACTATATTATCAACCTCGACCTGGGTGTCTTCCTTGTGGGAGAGATCTGAACCAGCAGCAGATCTAGGACTTGCTTATTATATAAAAAATGTACTGTACTTCAGGACTCAGGAGTTGCCAGGAATTTTATTTCTGGCTGTTTAGTGGAGAAATTTGACACTCCTATCTTGCCTGTAAATGCTTCTGTGTATATTACAGCTGTGGAATGGAAGCCACATTCAGAGCGGAACCATTTCATTCAAATTTAGTCCGAAACTTTACAATTTCCCTATCTTGGCCCTACATTTTGAGAACATTTATTTCCTAGTGTTACCAACAACATAAATTTCATGTTGGTTGGAGGGTCATCCCTCCTCTGTATCTTGACTACAAGGAAATCTTTAGCAAGCAAGCCACTGACATACTACCATCACATTTAAAATGGAATTGTCCGATTGACATAATTCCTTGGAAGATGCCCCCGCAAGGACTTAACATAGAAACATAGAAAGTGACAGCAGATAAGAGCCACATGGCCCATCTAGTCTGCCCATTTGTTTATTGAAAACTATACTGACCCTAGACCCTATTTACCCTCAATTGGGGTTACAATTTAGGATACCCTTATATTTATCCCAAGCATGTTTAAATTGTTCTACTGTATTGGCCTCAACCACCTCAGATGGGAGAATAGTCCATTTATCTATCACCCTTTCAGTGAAGTAATTTTTCCGCACATTTCCTTTGAATCTACCACCCTCCAGTTTGTATCCATGCCCTCGTGTTCTATTACACCTTTTCTTTTGAAAAATGGTACCCTCCTCTAGCTGGTCACAACCCTTAATGTACTTGAAAGCTGCTATCATGTCCCCCCTCTCCCTTCTCTGCTCCAAGCTATACATGTTTAGTTCCTCTAGCCTTTCTTGGTATGATTTGTTACAAAGGCCATGAACCATTTTAGTTGCTCTTCTTTGCACAGTCTCTAATGTATTTATGTCTTTCTGGAGATATGG
>WWET01002155.1:49121-60183 GCA_011038615.1 Limnodynastes dumerilii
AGTTGCCACAGTCTTGACCATTCCTCCAGTCTACCTAGATCATCCCTCATTTTCTGTAACCCACCTGGCGTGTCTACCCGGTTACATATCTTGGTGTCATCTGCAAAAAGGCATATTTTGCCCTCAATACCACAGGCAATATCCCCTCTAATTACCTGAGATACAAGTGATGACACACTTTATGCAAGAAAACCTAGGAAGGGGTTCTTCCACCACTCAACATCACCTACAGGCACAGGATTCTTCTTTGTGGAAAAAGTAGGAAGAAGGGCTGCTTTCTTAAATTGACTACAGAGGGGTAACCAAAATTATGGTAAAGGAAAAATATTTCCGTTGCCCCTAATTTATGAGCTATGTGACAGGGTAAAAGGGCAATTTTTTTAATCAAACTTGACTTGAGGGGTGCGAACAATCAGATATAGACTAGAGAGGGATGAGAGAAACTCTATTTTTAACACAAGATACAGCCACTAAGAATATCTTGTGATGTTATTTGGACTGAGCAATGCTGTAAATGAAAGCTTACAAGACCTACTGTACAATGTATTATAATATACCTTGATGATATTCTGATCTTCTCTCCCAAACTTTCCAACCACTGAAACCAAGTCAAGGAGATATTGTGCAAACTCAGGACCAATCACCTCTACTGTGAGATAGAGAAATGTGTTTTTGATGCATAGTCAGTGTCATGTCTAGGGTACATAATTTTTGGGATTGTTGCACATGGACCATGAAAAAGTCAAAACCGCATTCAACTGGATCCAGCCACTACTTTGAAAGCTATCCAGAACTTTCTAGGGTTTGTAAATTTCCATCACCGGTCTGCCCAAGGTGGCTCAAACTAAAGCTGGGAGTAAAAATCTGCAAAGCAGCTTGAGTATAGTTTGACCACCTACTATCATTTTAAAAAAGCTTTCAATTCAGCTCTTATCCTCTGTCAGCTGGACGTTTCAGCACCATTAATATTGGATGTCAATGCATTAACTGTTGGTGATGTGGCAGTGCAGACGAATGGCCAAACTGAGAGGGTCAACCAAGACCTAGAGCAAGATATTTGGTCCAATCTGCTTCCTTGGATTCACAACAACCACTACCAAGAGTCCTCTGCATTCACTCCTTTTCACATTGTATACAGACGGGTTCCAGCTTGGGAACAATTTCCCATGAATTTTGCAAAAATCTTGAATTATATAGTTCCATTCTCAAGTGATACAAAACTCAAGCTGACAAGAAACAGAGGGCCATCCAGAATTTTCTCAGGTTAATTTTTATGAGGTTGAAAAAAAATTCACTAAGGGGCTGATTCAGAGATGCGATTGCGAAAAGATCGCAAATATACGCACCTTTGCTAAGATCTTAGCAGGTTCCAGCCCACTGCATAAACAGACACTCCCCTTGCAAACAGCGGTGGATCTTAAACTTAGACCACCATTGACTTGCCTTAACTATACGCTGACATTTGGGATCTTAAGTGACGTGGGAGCGTTCATTTAAGATCCTAAGTGTCAGCCCGCGCCCACTTTCCCTCATTTCCCTGCCTCCCCCCGCCCATTTCCATGCAAATCCTTAAGATCTTAAAGATTCGCAGCACTTAAGATCTTAAGTGCTTGCGAGCGATTCAGACCTACGATCTTAGCGAACTTACGCTCCACTTACGCTACGCTCTTACTTACGCTCCTAACCGCTACGTAAACGGCGTTGCACTATTACTACGCATGCGCAGTTTTGCGAATTTTCTAGGATCTTAAATATACGCACCTAAGTGCCGTGGAAATCGCATCTCTGAATCAGCCCCTAAGTCCACAAGATCCAGGCTTTCATATATTCAATTGTTCAAACACATATCCAATATCCAGTTGCAAGTGCTAGTGGAAAGGAGAAGGGATATACAGTATATGCATGCTCTATGTATGGTGCCACATCCAAACTTTCAATCTGTCCCAATTTTAAGCGAGACTGTCCCGATTAGCGGACCTCAAAAGGGGCAGGGCCTAACTGCGCTTTAAGCCCCACCCCTTTCCGACCCGTGAATAGGGACAGGGGAAGGGGGCTCATTTGGCATCTATTTCTTCCCTCTGGAAGATCTTAGAGGGAAGAAATAGATACTCAATGGCCCCCCTTTTCCCTGTCAACCATGGGTGCAGGATGAATGCCACAGGGCCCCCTGTTCTGAGGGGCCCATGTGCACTGCACACCCTGCACCCATTATAGATACGCCTATGGAGACATCCCTGTATAATTTTCCTGTTTTTCAACCCTCCTTCCTTTCTCAGGATTAACATGGCCATTATTTCCAGTGAACTCAGTCAGTTGATTAATTTTCAGTTCTGTTGAAATTTGGCTCAAACAGACCTGCGTTTTGAACTGGAATTAAACACTGGCAGTGTTGCATCTGGCATCTTGTGTCTGGTGTTTAAGAGCTTTTTTTTTGGGACACATTAGACATTTACCTGACTATTTAGAATTCCAGGCAGAGACAGAATTATGAGATAAACATGATGGGTGAGATACGGTATGGTAAACGTACAGTAAGGGCAATCCAAAGCTGTTACGTGCAATCCACCATTCTGTATGTGGGCCTTCTGCATGCAGAGACTTAAGGTAGAGTTATGCATGCAGAAGGCCCATATGTGTGAGGGGAGTGCAGGGGGTATGCACTACCTTCACATTTATGGCATTCTGGATCTCAACTTTTGTATGTTAGTCTTCGATGTGGAGGCTGTGTGCGAAACGTATTCATGGGTCAGATCAAAATCATGCAATGTGGCCGCTCTCTATGTGTGTGTAAAACAGCCCCATTGATGTACTGCACATGAATGATCCAAAGGCTTCTGGCACAAATCTAGATTATCATGATCCAGGATTCTGTGCCAGAAGTACAGAAGTACCATAGGTGCAAGGATAACAGGATAAGACTCAGCCACTGCCTATGGGTCAGTAGGTTCCTTAAAAAGCGAATGACAATTGATGTGAAAATCAACAGGATGCAGGATGGATACAGAGGCTGCTGGTTACAGTGGCAAAGTGCCTCGTTATCTGCCCTTAGGACTTCAAAATCAGAAGTTTGAGCTGCTGCTTTTAGAGCATGGCCTTTCAGGCAGAGCAGATGACACCTGACATGTAAATGTCTTCAGTGCCCACCTCTAAAGCAGAAAGATGATGGGGGGAGAGAAATCTCCCTAGTAAGGAACATGGTACGTTTCTGGCATTTACTGTGGAGATGTGCTGCAGAGAACTGTATTACAGAAATTGGGGTGGGGATAACCACTGCTGTACTGTTACTGGCATATTTACATAGGGTATTAGAGAAAGCTTTGAAAGAGCTGTACAACCTGTCTACACTAGTTTAAGTGTGTACTACTAGGTAGTGCATGGCAAATCAACCTCCCAAGGTGTTAAACTTCCCATGTTTGCTGCACAGGCAATGAGCCGTAAGCTCCCCCAAGAAAACAACAAACCCAATAAACCACACATGACAACCAGTTTAGGGGTTAAAATAAACGTAGATGTTTATTGATAAGAATTTTGGAATTGAGGACTGATTTAAATTAGACTAAATTTGTTAATTACTTTTAAATTTAGATGGGGGTGACACAAAGCGTAATAGGAAGTACATAAGATCTAGTACAATAGCAACATATCTCCCAGCTTATCAATAAGCCACCAAGCGTTCCACCCGGATGAAATAACTGGAAAACGGCCTAGATTATCCGTACCAGACAAAACTCAGCGACTGCTCGCACGGCCCTCCTCAAAACAGTCAAGCTCCGGGCACCGCTATGCAAGTCAAAAACACATTGCCTGCTTGCTAAAATGCTCCTCCCTCCAGACCATATTTAAGAGGATCCTGATGTCACCAACAACTCCTCTCAAAGGTAAACATCTTTGAGGTGAGTGACAGGTCATGCCTGTGTGCAAACAGGGAGTTTAATCTCGTTTGTACTTAATCAGCTCTCACTCCTTCGTAACTTGGTCAGTGCTACAGCTGCTCATGAAGATGTGAGGCAGACCTGTCCCCTGAAATTGAGTAAAGTAAGCTATGTGGATAGAACTTTCCTCTGCTTTATTTAAAAGGAAGCATGAGTCAGGGTTTAAGGGATGATGTTTTGGTTCACAGCATTGTGACAGTCCTTGTTTTGAAAAATATATATATTTTTTGTTTTTTTAATAACGGTGTTATTTATATTTATACAATATTGACTTGCATGAGTTACATGAGCTCTTGTCCAACTGTATTGCCTCAACCATTATTCCTTATCCTATAATGCATTTTAACGATATAGGACCAGATATTAACTGATTTTGCCTTAATATCTGTGCGCTTTAATCACATTTGGGCCACTTTTTCTGCACTGCTCAATTAGAACGCATTCCACAATATCCAGACATAACAGCAATTTCATTTCTGGCAGCGGGGTCTGCTTGTGCTCACAGGTAGGTGTAATTTGGTACTACAATGTACAGTATAGGCAGGACGACACACTACGAACCATTCTAGACTTCTGAACCAATGCTATTTTATCTTTCCACAAATCTGAAACTTATGTTATATGGTATAAGGGAAGTGGTTAGCACTGCAATCACATGGATGCAAAATACTTCACTGACAGTCATTGTGGCCCTTGAAACTACTAAAATGCGGTTGAGAGAAAAAAGCATTCCAGTTAATAACATGCCAAATTATGTTAAATCTAGGACTTTTGGATGGTGAGTACAACATTTAAATTAGCTTGGTGCTACTGAGGAAGCAACATAAAACACCATAAGATAAGGATATGGTGTGCCAATGTTGTCTTGATGTCCAATTCTTTAGGTAGCCTCCCTATGGCAAATAGCTTATGGCTGTGTGATATGATCAATTCCAGCAAGTCTACTTTTATTCCACCTGTTTTAACGATTTTTCTTTGCTGTCATGTACATTGAACAATTTACGATCTTGTGTCACCCAGGGTAACTACTGTAGTTTGATAAAAGTAGAAACTTATGTTTAGCAGGGGCTGTAAAGTTGTGGCATCATGTAGATCCAAAGGCGTCCTGACACAGGTTAATTCTTTTTTTATTCAGACCCCATCCTTGTCATTCATTCCACTAACCTAGATGCCCTGATGCCAGACTGTGTGATTGCAGCCAAGATCAGATATGTACAGGGAAGTGAAGTTGCTTGATAATCATTACAAGATAAAAATGTCATGGAGCCTACTCTTGCCTGTTCACTTATTCCTATCGATTTCTGTAGTGTAGTTTGGGGTGTTTTAGGAACAGATGGTTGTCAGGTTGCCTCCAGCAAGCCTCCAGCAGTTGAGAGTTTCATAAAAGTGCACCTATTAATAAGGCTGGGTCTCTGGAAAGTTTCAGAAGAACATACCATTAGCAGACTATCCAGGATGGCTTTCAAATATACTGTATATTGGAGCAGCAGTGCCACTTTACATGTTCTAAAATGTTCTATTATTATTTTTTATATATTTTTTTAGCTTTCTTGATTTCTTGACACGTATTAATTTAAATATGCATATTTTAAAGAATGCATGTAAATGTATACATTTGATTAGTAATATAATATATGCAAAATAGCAATAAAAGGTTAAGAATGTTAATTGCTGCCATAACTATTGTGATCATTGTGAATAAGATTGTAACATAATGAATAAGTGTGTTAAAATAACCAGTTGTTCAAAATAATGAAAATCTCTGCTTGCATAAATATCTAACCGCTGTAGACTAAAACATCATAAAATAAACTTTATCTGCAATAACGTGCATAGTGGAAGTGCTAATTGTCCAATCCTCTCTGAAGGTTTTCTCCAGTTTGTTCAGGTAGCTTGCATGAAGCATGTGGACTGCAATTTTCAGATAATGGCCCAGATCCAGAGCTACATCCGCTAGCATACTTCCGCTAGCTGGAGACGTAAAAACGCTATTTTGTATGTACTGCGGATACGAGCGGCAGATGTTACGGCACGTAACTCTGAATGTACCATCCTAGTTTCAAGAGTGTAACTATGGACGAAGGGGCGTGCCAGCCATAGACACCGTTAAATAAGCTTCGTAGGCGGGTTGAGGCAGTACAGTATGGGCGTGCTTAGGCGCGTAAGCACGTGCAGCCATTACGGCCAACAAGAGATACGCTTTGAAAAGTTAAGGTAGGGTTTGGAAAGTGGAAAACGGCAAAAGTACGACTGAGGGGAGTGCATAGTAATTACAATAGCGTAAATATGCTACGCGTTGAAATGGAAAGGGAACGTAGGTCTGGATCTACCCCAATATCATAAATTCTAAATTGGATTAAAATCTGGACTTTGAGTTGGCCATTTCAGAATGCAGAATATATAGTTGTGTGAACAGCGCTGGTGCTAAATGGTGAAAAATGTAATAGGGATCGCAGGCTAAGAAGGAGGTGATATACCTTTAAAATAACAACTAAAAAATAATTTGTATATAGATGCGCTCCTTAATTACATAACCATGTGTAATATAGCGAGTAATATATTTCAAAATACAGGCCTATCAATAGCATGCATGAGGCCTATGCCAAAGGTGTTGAGACAAAGTTGTGAATCCGGCCCTTTGGCTTCAATGAGAAACTTGATGCTGACAAGATACATGACCTCAGGTAACATCAGTATTGTGCAGCTCCATGCAGCTAGAAAAAGGCAGATGGTCAATGCACACAGACATAGGGCTCTATTTATGGACAGCGCATAAATCTGGGGAGTGATAGTGATCCAGGCTCGCTTATCATCGCAGCGAGCCTGGACACTTCACTCCCCAGATTTATAAAAACTTACCTTCATCGTGAAGACTCACGATGTCCGGTGAGTGTTTCCCCTGCATCACCGGTGCTTCACTCGTATGTGAAGCGCCGACGATGCAGTAAAATAGTAGTTGCTTGATAATCATTACAAGATAAAAATGTCATGGAGCCTACTCTTGCCTGTTCACTTATTCCTGCCGATTTCTGTAGTGTAGTTTGGGGTGTTTTAGGAACGGATGGTTGTCAGGTTACCTCCAGCAAGCCTCCAGCAGTTGAGAGTTTCATAAAAGTGCACCTATTAATAAGGCTGGGTCTCTGGAAAGTTTCAGAAGAACATACCATTAGCAGACTATCCAGGATGGCTTTCAAATATACTGTATATTGGAGCAGCAGTGCCACTTTACATGTTCTAAAATGTTCTATTATTATTTTTTATATATTTTTTTAGCGTTCTTGATTTCTTGACATGTATTAATTTAAATATGCATATTTTAAAGAATGCATGTAAATGTATACATTTGATTAGAAATATAATATATGCAAAATAGCAATAAAAGGTTAAGAATGTTAATTGCTGCCATAACTATTGTGATCATTGTGAATAAGATTGTAACACAATGAATAAGTGTGATAAAATAACCAGTTGTTCAAAATAAAGAAAATCTCTGCTTGCATAAATATCTAACCGCTGTAGACTAAAACATCATAAAATAAACTTCATCTGCAATAACGTGCATAGTGGAAGTTTTTAAGCTCCTTAATTACATAACCATGTGTAATATAGCGAGTAATATATTTCAAAATACAGGCCTATACCAAAGGTGCTGAGACAAAGTTGTGAATCCGGCCCTTTGGCTTCAATGAGAAACTTGATGCTGACAAGATACATGACCTCAGGTAACATCAGTATTGTGCAGCTCCATGCAGCTAGAAAAAGGCAGATGGCCAATGCACACAGACATCATTCCCCTTCTGCCCTTTGCATGCTATTGATACCTGAGTGCCCTGCTCCTGGTTTTTTCTTGTGTTCTTATTTGTCTCCCATCTTTGCCTCGTTCCTTGCCTCTGGTTGCTAGTTTGTGTCTTGGTGTGTTAGCTTGACCGTATGTCCCAGTTTGTCTCTCACTATTTGTCTGTCGTCGGGTGTACTTTCACTGGGGTTGCTCTCTCCTGTCTGTCTCTGTGTTCATTGTCCGCCAGGGGCCGCGACCTGCAGCCCAGACTGTCTCCACCATCCTGACTCCAGTGAACACCAGGCTCTGGTTAGACTCTGCGCCCTGGTGAGCAGTCTCCTAACAGGTATCTTCAACATATTACTAACAGAACTTTGTGGTTGGGCTAGGTAGCCCTATGGCAGGGCTTAAAATGCCTTAATGCACCCCAAAACATATTATAGGGAAATAATAAACCCTACAATGTTTATATAAGAAGCCTTAATTTTGAACCCTCATTAGGATCTAATCTGTATTGCATAGTGCTCAGTCTGCATTGTTTGGCGGATACTGGAATTTAGTTTTCAATGTATAGAAGTTGCATTGAAGATTACACACAAATACAAACAGTAATATCTACTATTCATTTAGCAAGTTACTATACCTAAATTTAAGATAAAGTGCAATTAAGGATGTTTTTATTTTAGTTTTTTTTTCATAGTTTCAACACTAACAGGGATAAGTCTGGCTCAAAATATAGGTGATCTTTGCAGAGTAGGACTGTGTGTTATAATATGTAATGTATGTGCAGTGGTGTGATGAGGGTGTGGCTGTAATATGAGGAGCGTGGTGGGACTAGAGGGAGTATAATGTATATTATGTAATGTGGGGAAAGTGATGCAAGTTGGTGTACAGTAATTGGGAGAGAAAGCACTGTAGGCATGTTTACATTTTAGATAGGACAAAAATTTAGGTTATGAAGGAGAGAACAGTTCTTTTGAAAAGATAGGCAATTCTGGACCAGACAGGATGGATTCAGCCATGCCAAAAAATCTCCTTCTTGCTCTGAAGTAAAATTTGGAGGATGATCTTATCTAGGCACTGACTGGGAGATTTCATTTTCTTACAGTGCTCAATAGGATATCCAAGAACTTAGATATTATTTGCAAAACATAGATTTTTAAATGATTCACTTAAATGAATGATATTGCCTTAACAATTAGCTTAAATTTTTTAATTTGCGTAGATGCGCAGCACAGAATTAAAATAATTAGGCAAGTGGTTTTTAATGTGTTTTTTTGCTGGTTTGTTTTAAAACTGTATACAAATAATGAACTATAAGTTTGAAAATGTACAGTAAGAGTCCACTGCTTTGCAATGAGCAGTTACTATCTGGCACAATCTATGTATGTTTCAATTGTAATATAGACAAATCTTAAGACTTTAAGGCATTGAATCCTTTTGCAATACAATTCATGTATAACATTTCTTTCCTTATGTATATATCTTACAGCAAACAAATATTAGTAGAATATTTGTTAGTATTATCTTAAGTCAGTGACTTACCATTATGAAGTAGGTTGATATTTTTACTTGGAATGGACTTTCTGATAGCAGATCTGCGATAAACAATATGGGTTCTACCACTATCTTCTTCCTGCTCATCTTTTTCCAGTGGCTCTATGAAAAATTCATCTTCATTGGTACGAATCATGCCAGCCTAAAAAGTGAGAAAAAATTATTAAAATAATGAAGAAACAAAATAATATGGCTACAAAATAAATAATTCAATCAAGTAATATGCAGTGTATGGAAAGGAATACTGGTGCTCTGACCTAACTATCAGGATGAGCACAGAATGATAGTTAAAGTGCATACACACTATACAATTATTTGGCAGATTATCTGAAAGATCTGGCTGTTGGAATGAAAATGTGGTAATGGATGAGAGGAGTGACAATACCATTTGCTCTCATCCATTACCAGATTTTCATTCCAACTGCCAGATCTTGGAGATAATCTGCCAGATAATTGTACAGTTTGTATGCACCTTAATTATCGTTCTGTGCACATCATTTAGATTGCCCCAATTGAGTAATGTGTAGTCATTATACAATGTTAATTTTTTTTTTTGTGTTAGGTTGGGAGAAAAAATATTGTATTGCTCAGTTATAGATACCTGCACCAACCTAATTGCTCAGTTATAGGCAACCTTCGGCTCCAGGTGTTGTGAAACTACAAAATCTCAGCATGTCCCAACAGCACAGAGATACTGCATACAATAGAAAATACTGGAAAGTGGGCACCACAGTGGCTCAATAAGTACCACTTGTACCTCACAGCACTAAGGTTATGAGTTCGATTCCTGGACTAGGCGTTATCTGTGTGGAGTTTGTATGCGTGGGTTTGCCTCCAGGTGCTCAGGTTTCCTCCCACACGCAAAAAACATGCTGTTAGGTTAATTGGTTGCAGAGTAAATTAACCCTAGTCTGATAATGTTTGCTTATGTGTGTGTGTAAGTATGTATGAATGTGTCAGGGACCTTAGTATGAAGCTCTAGTAGGGGCAGGGACTGATGTGAATGCCTTATGTTCTCTGTAAAGCGTTGCGGACAATTTGTGGCGCTATATAAATAATGTCAATAATATAGGTGGCTTATATATTTTGTAATAACTTTGTTATGGGCACCGCTATCATAATAGTCCTGGTGATCCAACAATAAGACAACTTTTTATGTTTTCGACGGCAGGGTGGGTTGTAGTTAGAAGGGTTTAATATTGAAAAATGCATTTAGAGTGTGATTAATGTTGCCCATGTTATTGAGAATTTTTGTCTTAGTTTTAATGTAGAGTTTATACAGCAGAACATGTAAGCTTTGGGAATGGTCTCCAATCACTTACATGGATGCATGGACACAGCGGGGACATGCTATAGAGCTTCTAAAGCAGCATGTTACAAGTCTGGATCAGGCCCAGTGAACTATAATCCTAACCCTCCCTTCTTTATAGCCTAACCCTAAGACCCCCATCCCTGCAGCCTGACCCTAACCCTCCCATTCTATGGCCCTAACTAGAGCGGGGACATAGAGCTTCTAAAGCAGCATGTTACAAGTCTGGATCAGGCCCAGTGAACTATAATCCTAACCCTCCCTTCTTTATAGCCTAACCCTAAGACCCCCATCCCTGCAGCCTGACCTGACCCTCCCCTTCTATGGTATATGCACAAAGGGGTAGATCCAGAACTACGTCCGTCTTCCATAGACGGCCGTAATTCAATGAACAATAGCTACTGCGTATCATTTCGATACGTAGATTGCGTATATGCAGTCTAAAAGACCGCATATATGCAATCTACGTATCGAAATGATACGCAG
>WWET01002155.1:62668-79173 GCA_011038615.1 Limnodynastes dumerilii
TATATACAGAAAATGGACAGGAAAATAACAGATTGCGCTAGCATAAGCTGCACCTAGGGGTAAAGAGGAGGGTCCTAATCCTCCTAAAATGAAATAGCGAAATGGAAAATCTAAACCACCTTGGGAGCGCTTAACTAAATAAACTACCAAAACTGTATATATAAATAAATGAATATCTCTAAAATAGATAAATAAATGAATATAATGGTGTTAGAATGATTGACGATCTGCACAGGGTAATATAGAAGTTCTGCAATGTCAGCTCACTGAGGACCGGATTCAGAGCTGCGCAGTGATTTAGTGCAACTGCGCATGCACAAAAGGCGCAAGGAAATCGGATTGCTGGCGGACTTTAGTGTATCCGCCAGCATCCAGTTCCGGCTGCAGCAAGGGGTGTGCCAGGATATGTCCGCTTTTCTCATTTAAATATTCTGTGCACACCAGTCAATACAAGCCCTACACATCCACCATCTCAGGGATGATGTAAGCGTAGGGGCGGCTCACAGGAGCTGAAAAAAAAATAATAAAGTCCCGGCTGACAGGGCATACTGTCGCTAGTAGAACTACAGGCACAAGCATGCCCATGAATAACAAGGCATGCTAGCACTTGTACAACTACTATCGCCAGCATGAGCTGCTTCTCCTGGATAAAGCACTCACGCGAAACGCGCGTTGGGGAAACCAGCCACGTGGCATCTCCAGCATTGAGAGACGCCACACTCTCTCCTCCTCCCAGCGGCTACTCGGTCTCTTTCTGGATCCAGCTCCAAGCCTCACCAGTGTAGGAAGGGACGGATACATACCTCGGAAGAGGTGAAGCATTGTCGTGAGACAATTATTTTCTGCAGGGACAGCACTCTCCGGACTAGCATAGGACTGGTGCCCCAGTGTATTTGCACCTAGGAGCCATGGTATCCAGTTTGCTACGAGTGGATAAGTAACCTATTTACCTGCAAAATCCTTTGTACCCTACTCTGCTCTGCTCCCTATTTCGACCTCAATATACAGTGTTTACCTTATTGCATACGGACTTTCTGTGCCTCATTTCCTGCAAATAATATCTGTTTGCCTATATTACATTTTTTGAATGGAAAATATCCTTTGCACATTAGTATTCCCTTTGTTTACAGTTACTCTGTATTACAGACAATCGCTATTCAGTATCTAATTATCCTGTGAGTGTATATTGTTGAACCTATATTCTGCAAGAGACTTTTTTGTTTATATTATGGAATGTCATAATTGACTGAATATTGTTCCATTTAAACAACGCATGGGAAATAGGAATTTGTTTATTTCGCTTCAGAACTAGCTTCTCAAATTACTTACTAAATATACAAATAAAATTCTTTGTTTTAATGCATCATAATATTGCTACTTTTGTTTTATTTATTATGAGAGATTGATACCTTAATTTCACACGCAGAATTAATGTGCGCACTTTGAATTAGCCCTGGGTGTTATTCTTTATAACACCACTCCCCCCTTTTTCAATCAGGGATGGGACCATCCACTTTCTTCAACGCGGTTCTGCAGGACATGGTAGGACCACTCGGGTTAAGATGGTCGGGATATTGTGACCTATATTTGTTGTTACATTATAGCGTAGCCGGCAGGATAGATAGCGAGCAAAGCCCAGGTAGATCCTAGGTATGATAGGAGGAATATGATGCTGGCGGATTGGGAGGAAAGGTTACAGTTGACCAACCGACTTTATCATATTGCACAAGGACTTCAGCCGGAGCTGGCGTTACAGACCTGGGAGGCAGAGGCCAGAAGATTTCCTCTGACAGCATGCGCCCTCCAGTGAAGTCAGGCCATTTACGCACCTTGCATGCGTAAGTGACCTGACGTTATTAGGTCAGGATCCGGTCTGCTGAAAGATATCTGCGCGCTCTTGTAGAATGTATAGTAAATTTTTAACGTAATTTACGTATCTTTTCGGTATGTAGATTGAGTATATGCGGTCTTTAAGACCGCATATACCCAATCTACGTACCGAAAAGATACATAGATTACGTTAAAAAATAACCACGCATGCACAGTATACAATTGCGGTAAACACCGGACGTATATGCAATACATCCGGTGGTCTGAATATGGCCCAAAATTCCAACAGGGAACGCCTATCCATTGCGAGAACAGTACTGCCTAATTCCCCCTAAGCTTTACCAGGAGATGAAGACAATGTTATGGCAGGCAATCAGGTAATTCTGGAAAGTAAGAGTCCCTGGGCATCTCCTATTGTGCTGGTGAAGAAGAAGGTTCTGCATGGATTACCGGCTATTAAATAGCTGTACCGTGAGAGATGTGTACTCCTTACTCCGCATTGAAGAATTGTTGGCTGCATTGGGTAATGTCAGGTATTTTTCCATACTTGACTGGGCCAGCGGGTACTGGAAGGTGCCCGTTGCAGAGAAGGACCAGGAGAAAACCACATTCATCACGTCTATGGGGCTGTATGAATTTTGCTAGATGCAGTTCAGACTGTCCAATGGCTTATGGAGTGGTGTCTTGGGGACCTTAACTTTGACACTATGTTGATTTACCTAGATGACATCATCATATTTGCCCCTATGGTAGTAGACCATCTGGTTAGACTGGACCTAGTGTTACAGCACCTGGAGCACTATGGGCTGAAATTGAAGCCAGGCAAATGTCACCTGCTGAAAACCAGCCTTGAATACTTGGGACATGTCATATCTAAGTAAGGAGTATGGCCATCTCCGAAGAAGATAGCTGCAGTGTTGGAATGGGAAACACCTCCCAAAGCCACCAATTTGCGTGGATTTTTAGGACTAGCTAGCTACTATAGGCGGTTCGTCAGGAATTTCACAAAGATAGCAGGTCCCTTGACGCCAAGGATTCAAGGGCTCTATACTGAAAGGAAACAACTGGGGCCCGGTACAGGAACAGGCTTTCTTGCAACTCAAGCAGGCCTCCACAGTCTACTTGTTTAATCAATCGGATTTTACAAACAGCTGATTTTTTTCTACGCATATTAGATCTCTTTGTAGATTTCTAAACCTAACATTGTAAAATCATTTAAATCTTGAATGTAAATCTGTCAGTGCGTGGAGGCACTTAAAATAGCTCAGATCTGCCAATTAGAAAAATGTTTTCACTGTATTGCCAGTTTTACACACTTGTAATAATAAATGGAATAACCAAAAGGAGAAGTTTCCATGCTAAGAATTTAGTTTTTTGTTTGATTATACAATATGATTCCGTACACATAATTGTTGTCACACCGGACAGCTGTTTATATTTATATTTATAAATATCCATCCCAAAGTATAAAAACAATATAAATCGCAGATTGAATCATTCGGCAAACACAACTGCATTCATTCTATACCAAAAAAAATGTGCCAGAACTCCGGTGCGTTCTATGACAAAAAAAGCACTAGGCGTGTCAACATATGCCAATCGTGTTTTGAGCGTCTTTTTACCTGATCCGCATGCCTCCGCATCTGCATTTCCAAGAGGTAAAAGGTTTTTTTTTTTGCACCATCTCTAACCATGGTGGATGCGTATTTTTAATAACTTCTTTGAATGTAAAAACGAGGCAATGCTGACATGTGACTCAATTAGAAAAATAAAACACCGCTGATGAAACACTATATATAGTTTTAGGTGGATATCCGCTGGTAAAATCTGATAGCACTTTGTAATATATTGTACCTAAAGCTGAGTTGTTTTTAAATTTAAACTGAAATTTACTGAACAGAAACATGTTTTTGGCATGTTTGTAAAATTTAGTTAGAAATACCATAATATACATTTTAAAACATTAACCTTACTTAACACATTTATGTTAAAGCTCACAGTCTAGTTAACAATCGTTACATTTTTCATGTAGGGTATATATTTTGACAAAATTATGGATGCAAGATTCCTCAAAAACGAGGGAAAAAGAACCTAAGAAATAAAGGATATACTAAATAAAGTGACTTATGATGTGGAACAACGATTACGATGAGTAAAATACACACTGTACACCGTAAAAATAAAACTGAATGGCAAAGTGATAATGTAACAAATAAAACTATAAATACAAGGCTAAAACTTATGTGAATTTTAAGAAAAGGCGACAATGCAATAGATAAAATGAATTGGTAAACAAACGTCCACTGAACCAAGCAATGATAAGTAACGCAGCGCTAATGTCCAAAGAAGTAAAAGTCCAGAACAACACCAGTCTTATATTGTAGTTCAAATGTTTCCAAATACCTATACTATATTATACCATTAAATGTATCAATGTTCTGCACGGCTTACAGTTTGGAAGATGTCTGCGGATATAATTTCGGATGGACTCCTAGTGATGATCTAACTGACGCTGTCTACAGATCGTGATCCACGTGCAGTTACAACGGATGTGTAGCTTCTCAGAGTCCAGGCTGTGTGTCCGTGTCAGAAGCACTGTGGCGCTGCAGCTGTATGCGATCTCAAATCTGTGTCTTTTGATCTCCGTATCTCCTCCGTTATGGATAAAAAATTGAAAAGAGGAAAAAAACTCCATTGTGTAAAACCAGTAACATTTATTACACAAATGAGAAAAAATAAACAAAAATAAAAACATTAAAAGTAAAAATATCCCCCAGGGGGGAGGACCTGTACCGGATGACCGGAGATAATAGAAAGATGTTAGACCCGGGTATTCTCATAAACTCCTAAGAAGACCTTCTAGATGTCCTCTCCAACCTGTGTGCAACACCTACCGATGTGTTTCGCCTTAGTCTTTATCAAGGCAGTGTGCCTAGACAACAGAGGGCTGTAGTAAATGGAATCTCTTCTGGGGATGGTAAGGTAACCAGTGGAATACCCCAGGGTTCTGTACTTGGACCAGTGCTATTTAATATCTTTATAGGTGATATTGCCTATGGTATTGAGGGGAAAATATGCCTTTTGGCAGATGACACCAAGATATGTAACCGGGTAGACACGCCAGGTGGGATGACACCAAGATATGTAACAGGGTAGACATGCCATGTGGGGTAGAGAAAATGAGGGATGATCTGGGTAGACTGGAGAAATTGTCAAAAGTGTGGCAACTGCAGTTTAATGCCAAAAAATGCAAAATCATGCACTTGGGGTACAAAAAGGGAGAGGGGGGACATGATAGCAGCTTTCAAATACATCAAGGGATGTGAAAGGCTAGAGGTGGGTGGCATTTTTCAAAGGAAGAGGTGTAATAGAACACGAGGGCATGAAGATAAACTGGAGGGTGGTAGATTCAGCAGAAATGTGCGGAAAAATTACTTCACTGAAAGGGTGATAGATAAGTGGAATAGCCTCCCATCTGAGGTGGTTCAGGCCAATATAGTAAAACAGTTTAAACATGCTTGGGATAAATATAAGGATATCCTAAATAGTAAAATAAATTGAGGGTAAATAGAGTCTAGGGTCAGTATAGTTTCGGATAAACAAATGGGAAGACTGGATGGGCCATGTGGCTCTTATCTGCCGTTACTTTCTATGTTTCTATGTATTTCACGACATTGCAATCCGTAATGGTGTGCCGTGGGAGGAAGATGAGTTAAGTGGGGGTTACATCTGAACAATCATAAGAACTTGGTTCTTTGCCAGATTTTGAAGAAGTTCGTTTCTGACAAAATATTGTAGATCAATATTTTTCATGTAAGTACTTTTTTTTTGTTTTTTTGTTGTAACATTTTATATTTTGTGATAATTGTTTATGATGAGCCTAAACATTTACCATCATTACGATTAGGCCAGAAGAATGAAATGAGTGACAATTTTTAAATCAGAAATATTTTAATAAATGTTGCAAAAACAAAAAAAATTTAGAAAAGATTTTTTGTTTAAATCAAGAAATGGTTACATCACGATCCAAATATTATCTTAAAAAAATAATAATAATTTAGGATGTGGAAGGGGTGGATGTTGTTGGTTGTGGTTGTTGACTGGGGTATGATGATGTTGGCTGGGGTATGCAGGTTGTTGTCTTGGGGACGTTGGTTGTTGGCTGGTGTATGTAGGTTGTTGGCTGGGGTATGTCGGTTGTTGGGGGTGGATGGGGTATGTCTGGTGTTGGGGGTGGATGGTGTATGGCTGGTGTTGTGGTTGGAGGGGGTATGCTAATGTTGTGGTTGGAGGGGGTATGGCTGGTGTTTGCGGCGGATGGGGTCTGGTTGTTGTTGAAGGTGTCTGGGGTAATTGGTTTGAAGTAATTGTGTTTGGTATTGTGCTTGTGTCAGTTGTGTGTTGGTTCTTATTGGGGTTGTGTGGTGTATGCTTGCTGTTGTGTAAAATGTGTGAGTTGTGAGGCTTGTAAATATGAATGATAGTGGGAAGACATTTTTTGGAGTTGTTGTATTTGTGGCTATGTTTGTTGTCTTGGTGTTGAGTGCATAGTTGATGTTGCTGTCATGGAATATGTAATGTTGTCAGTATGTTGTGTGAAGGTGGCTGTGGTGTGTCAGGGGTAGGCGGCTCTGGTGTTGCAGGGGTAGAGGGCTGTGGTGTGTCAGGGGTAGGGGGCTGTCTAGTGGAAGGGGGTGGGGGCTGACTTATGGCAGGGGCAGGGGGGGTTTGGGGACAATAAGGCTGGGCACAATAAGGGGACAATAAGGCTGGGCACAATAAGGGGACAATAAGGCTGGGCACAATAAGGGGACAATAAGGCTGGGCACAATAAGGGGACAATAAGGCTGGGCACAATAAGGGGACAATAAGGCTGGGCACAATAAGGGGACAATAAGGCTGGGCACAATAAGGGGACAATAAGGCTGGGCACAATAAGGGGACAATAAGGCTGGGCACAATAAGGGGACAATAAGGCTGGGCACAATAAGGGGACAATAAGGCTGGGCACAATAAGGGGACAATAAGGCTGGGCACAATAAGGGGACAATAAGGCTGGGCACAATAAGGGGACAATAAGGCTGGGCACAATAAGGGGACAATAAGGCTGGGCACAATAAGGGGACAATAAGGCTGGGCACAATAAGGGGACAATAAGGCTGGGCACAATAAGGGGACAATAAGGCTGGGCACAATAAGGGGACAATAAGGCTGGGCACAATAAGGGGACAATAAGGCTGGGCACAATAAGGGGACAATAAGGCTGGGCACAATAAGGGGACAATAAGGCTGGGCACAATAAGGGGACAATAAGGCTGGGCACAATAAGGGGACAATAAGGCTGGGCACAATAAGGGGACAATAAGGCTGGGCACAATAAGGGGACAATAAGGCTGGGCACAATAAGGGGACAATAAGGCTGGGCACAATAAGGGGACAATAAGGCTGGGCACAATAAGGGGACAATAAGGCTGGGCACAATAAGGGGACAATAAGGCTGGGCACAATAAGGGGACAATAAGGCTGGGCACAATAAGGGGACAATAAGGCTGGGCACAATAAGGGGACAATAAGGCTGGGCACAATAAGGGGACAATAAGGCTGGGCACAATAAGGGGACAATAAGGCTGGGCACAATAAGGGGACAATAAGGCTGGGCACAATAAGGGGACAATAAGGCTGGGCACAATAAGGGGACAATAAGGCTGGGCACAATAAGGGGACAATAAGGCTGGGCACAATAAGGGGACAATAAGGCTGGGCACAATAAGGGGACAATAAGGCTGGGCACAATAAGGGGACAATAAGGCTGGGCACAATAAGGGGACAATAAGGCTGGGCACAATAAGGGGACAATAAGGCTGGGCACAATAAGGGGACAATAAGGCTGGGCACAATAAGGGGACAATAAGGCTGGGCACAATAAGGGGACAATAAGGCTGGGCACAATAAGGGGACAATAAGGCTGGGCACAATAAGGGGACAATAAGGCTGGGCACAATAAGGGGACAATAAGGCTGGGCACAATAAGGGGACAATAAGGCTGGGCACAATAAGGGGACAATAAGGCTGGGCACAATAAGGGGACAATAAGGCTGGGCACAATAAGGGGACAATAAGGCTGGGCACAATAAGGGGACAATAAGGCTGGGCACAATAAGGGGACAATAAGGCTGGGCACAATAAGGGGACAATAAGGCTGGGCACAATAAGGGGACAATAAGGCTGGGCACAATAAGGGGACAATAAGGCTGGGCACAATAAGGGGACAATAAGGCTGGGCACAATAAGGGGACAATAAGGCTGGGCACAATAAGGGGACAATAAGGCTGGGCACAATAAGGGGACAATAAGGCTGGGCACAATAAGGGGACAATAAGGCTGGGCACAATAAGGGGACAATAAGGCTGGGCACAATAAGGGGACAATAAGGCTGGGCACAATAAGGGGACAATAAGGCTGGGCACAATAAGGGGACAATAAGGCTGGGCACAATAAGGGGACAAAAAGGCTGGGCACAATAAGGGGACAATAAGGCTAGGCACAAAAGGGCAAAAAGGCTGGGCACAATAAGGGGGCAATAAGACTGGGCACAAAAGGGCAAAAGGCTGGGCACAAAAGGCTGAGCAGAAAAGGGCAAAAAGGCTGGGCACAAAAAAAGGGGACAATAAGGCTGGGAACTAATAAAGGGGGCAAAAAGTGCCAAAGGCTGGGCACAAAAGGGCAAAAAGGCTGGGCACAATAAGGGGACAATAAGACTGGGCACAATAAGGGCAAAAGGCTGGGCACAAAAAGGGGACAATAAAACTGGGCACTAAGGGGCAAAAAGGCTGGGGACAAAGGGCTGGGCACTAATAAAGGGGGTAAAAAGGCTGGGCACAAAAAAATGGGACAATAAGGCTGGGAACTAATAAAGTGGGCAAAAAGTGCCAAAGGCACTTAAAAATGTAACTCTTTCTTTACTAGGGCTGCAAATCTCACAAAATTATGGATATTTCTAGAAGTGACACGCCACCCGTGGTAAGCTAGATTTTTTTTCCGAATTTTGACACACCGAGCTCAAAAGGTTAGCCATCACTGGTGTAGACAGTAATAAATTAGAATCCCCACCTTAAAAAACAAAAATGGCTTTTAAAAAAAAAAAAAAAAAATTAAGAAGTTAAGAAGTTAAACATTATTGTTCAAATATTATTTTATTTTTTATTATTATAAAACTATAATACTATGTATATTAGAGCTGTGTTTTAAAAAATAATAAAACAATACAAAAATGCGCATTTTCACATCCACCTTTTAGCAAAATATTGTCCTGAATCTATGCACTTGTGCAATGTCGACTTGCGCACGCATATTGCAGTTAGTTGATAGATTTAATGGAAGCCTCCGACAGTGCATAGCCGTATTCCAGATGTGTGCTATTCACGCATTTTTTAAGCGAAAATGCGCAACCTTAAATAGGATGTATTTAAATTCGTTTGCATGCATCCGCCTTGCGCACCCACACAACTCTGGATCCGGTCCAATATATGATCCACAATGGTGGCCCTCACTGTGTAGAGTTAGGACCACTTCAGTCAAAAAAAAAAAAAGTGACAGGTGGCTTATCATATATTTCCAAATATGTGTTTTGAAAGTGATTTCAGCAACCACCATTTTGTGTAACTATATAATAAATATAAAATATATAATAAATAATATAATATAATTCACAGAACTAACAATAATTGCATTTTCTTTTTCCCCCTTTTTAAAGAAAACAAAAAAAATTTGAATATATACAAAATATGCCTGAATATTAAATGTGTAGCAATCCAATGTGTTTTAAGCCTTTTAAATTGGTTTATTCATTAATTACACTGTGCAATCAGTAAGGTTTGTGGAGGCCCATAGGCAAATAACTGTTGACCATTACATTTAATCTTAGTAATACATTCAAACAATTCATGTAATAAATGAAAAACACATGTACATAAATAATACCAGAAATTTTCTTCATAAGTGCTATAGGTTAGAACGCAGTCAAAAGAATCTCAGACAACATGGTCTCAGTCAAGCATTTGCTAGAGTCTGGAAGAATATTTCCTTTTATTTATTTATATATATATTTATTTATAAAACTGAAAATCTACAAAAAAAAGTGTGAAACTAAGACAACATATAAATAAATAATAACAGTATATACCAGAAAAAAGGTTTAGGCTCATTTGATAAGTAACTCCACAGACAATTCAAGTACAAGTCCCCTAGGGCTCCTTTCACAAACCTCTGCTCTTCTGCCTGTACACCTCGTCATTGGGTGAATTTATTAGTTCCTTTGGCTTCTAGTACCACCTCTAGGCCAATGCTGATGCAGCATATATGGAGGACCTGGACAGAAACCTTGCTGCTGATCCACTTGTAAAACTACTCAGAGTTTAATTTAAATATAAAGGAACACCCTTTTTCACTAGCATTCAGCACACAGATGTGATCACAAGGAGCTCAGGTTGCTATTTTAAGCTTGTTCCCGTTCTGCAAATGAGCACTGCATAAAAAAAATGCCACTTTTCCACCAAAAAAACCAGATGTCTCAACTGAGGATTACGAGTAGATCCCAGTATTTGTTCCTTTCTGAAGTACACATAACAGCTTTCACATAAAATTGGGGAGGTGTGAAAGTCAGGATAGTACATACAGGCTAAAACCAGCCCTTACTGTGTTATTTACGTACCCACTCCCACACAGCATTAAAGTTATCACTGTCTCCCACGTCCTCCCTAATTCATGCAGCTAATGCCCCAACAATATCCAATCAACCAGATGTCATTCTTTTCCCATTCTTTTTTATATAAATAAATCATGAGTAAAATTCCATTCACCTGTATGGAAACATGCTACAAATGCATGATTGGAGTGAATCCACAATATATAACACTGTAAGTACACACATAAAAAAACCTGCATGTTGAAATTCAGTATGTATCTTTAATGGTTAAGATTTAAAACAAACTATAAATCAAATCTAAAGCCCTATGATCTGCAATGAGAGTTCATATAGCCAACTTGACACAAACATAAAACATGATTGCCGACTTTTAATAGCTTTCCTCCATGAGCTCCCGGAGGAAAGCCATAGATACAAGCAGGGGACAGGGCTTAATGACGTGATTTATGCAAATCGTGTCATTAAGCCCCACCCCTTGAATACTAATTACCCCTTTTTAGCTTTAGCAGGGATTTACTAGGATACTAGTGTTGTCAGGCAGGGGGGCAGGACTTGAGGCCGTGGTTTCCATGAAACCACAGGCCTCAAGTCCCTTGTGGGAGATTTGCAGGCACACCTTAGATACCAGGAGAACTGCCTGAATTTCGGCAACCCTGACATAAAAAGTTCCAGCTATTAGTAACAACTAAAGGAAAATAATAAATATGGCCAATTTGCAACGAAACAGTGTCACAGAATGTCACAAAAATGTTAGGTATAATGGACTCAGGACTGTCAGGAACCATGAAATCTAAGTACTCCAGCAATGCAGGGATACACAGACACTCATTGTCAGGAGTCACAAACACTGAGTGCTAAGCAATGCAGGAAATCACAGAGGCATGATAACAGTGATTGTGGTTTAATGTTATAAAAACCATGAAAAAAAAGGTCCAAACGAGCACAGTAAATGCTGGAAGTGCAAATAAATATACAGGAATACTGGAAATTGCCAGATTGACCAATATGAGTCCAAATGATAAGGAACAAACAAGAGTCCAAACAGTAAGTACACAGTTGAAAAAGAATATGGTAATGACTGAATAGTGCAGCAATGAGTTCAATAAACCAAGAACAATCTAATAGTCCAAAAATAGGGAAGCACACAGATAAACAAACTATGGACACTGGAATTGCAAGAATGTATATGTATGAGCCCGAGCAGCAAGGAAATAGGACTGTCCAGAAGTAATGCTCACAATGAGCGATACCAGTAAAGTTCACAGAGGAAGCAGGAATATTCGGGAAGATGGAACTCACCAGTGGATACAGAGATTGCAATCTGTTAATGCTCAGCACTGAAGACACAAGGAGTGGCTGGACCCAGTAGCAACTGAAGACATGAGGAGTAAAGAGTGATGAACAGGAACAGAATGCAAATAGCCAGATAGGACTGACAACATCAAGGCAAACAACATCAATAAACATCAAATAACCAGCACTGATTAAAGAGGTGGCTGGTAATATGGGGAGGCAGAGTTAGCATGTGCAATGGATCAGGATAATGAGGTGAAATTAGCTCAGGAGCACAAGTGCAGGAATCCGAAAGAGCAGCAAGATGATTTAATTAACATTTTGTTGTTTCTTTATGACCTGGCTATCTGATTTTCTCAAGTGCATAACAATAAAAATCTCAGATGACCCCCCCCCTTCCATATAAGTGACGACAGAAGATTAAAAACAACAGCAGGACTTCCGGTGGGCGGTGTATCATGGTGGCCGCATTTTAACCTGGCTCCTGGTGTTGCTTTTAAAACCTAGAATCACTGCATGAAATACTGCAGATTTCAACAAATATAATTATTGGGTTGGCTTCTACAGAGCAGTAGCAGTATTTTGACACCAGAAACGCAGCTGGAAGCTCCCGTTTGACAGTGGAGTCTGCCTCCGAACTTAGAGGCACACTCAACCACGAGGACATAATTCACCTCGCGCTGCTCAGAGGAGGCGCAGGAACTGCTGGCAAAGCATAGCCTTGTAAGTGGGAGAGATTGAAGCAGCAGTTGCCTCAGTAAGGAGAACGTTTACCACCGGTGGGGAAGCAGATGCTGGACTGTGTGAGGAGCAGCGACAACCACAAGATACCCCTGTTTTCTTGAGGGGACTTACACACACCCCAACCCTTAACAGCAAGAGGGCATTAACACCTAATAGCCCAAGTTAAAAACATACTGCTCTTCTCTCTTACCACAGAGTGGGGGCTCTATTACAGCCGGGGAGACTGTGGAAATACTGGACCCAAAAAAAAAACAAACACCAGCAACTCGCTGCTAATAAACTGCCCTGAAAGACAGGCTCATGATCTGCACCTGAATGCTGAAACCTCTTTTGCTGCGTGTAATTTACCTATACCCTCAATTTTAATCAGAGAAAATTTGTCTGCATTCTAATCCTGGAATATACCCTACAAATCTGTCAGAGCCCCTGGAAGGCTGGTGGGGAGAAGGCACCATTTTGTAAGAACGTCAGTGCCATTTTATGCATATAAAAGCGTCTGAACCCCACTGCACAGAGTGAAACAGAGGCAACACAGCAACTACTATTAACCCTAGTAGTACTTAGCCTACCATTTACATGGTTCTTGTCTGTATAGTGGAGACAAGGAAGACGCTAGTGAAGTGCATCAGCTGTGAGTGTCAAAATAAAAATATGAATGTAAGGGCATAAAATAAAGTACGCTTCCCTTGCAAATAATAATCGCAAATGCGATCGCAATCTATTCGCAAATGCGAATAGTTATGTAAATATGAGAAAAATAATGTATTGACCAATGGACAATGAGCTACTGTGATATCATAGCTCCATTGTTCTAGGGTGAATAAAAGCTGGCACTCAATCAAAGGTAGTTAGAGGATTTCTGGATTGAAGCCTTGAGAGTGGACAGATCTGACCCCTGGATTCACTGGTGAGAATTTAATGTATTTTTGGCTATTGTAACTGTATTTATTTGTTTCCTTGGAGTAAAACTTCTGCAAATGCTTTCTCGTTCCTTAATGCCACGTACACTATTTGTTAAATTGCCACGTATGCATCTTTTGAACTACATTGTGTGCGCTACCATAGGATCACATTGCGTGCAAATTTATATGTGCGCTACTATTATTGTACCCATATTACGCTAAAGGAAGGAAAATTATTTTTACATGAGTACAATCTGTCATCAATCCTATATACTACACTTTATATTTTTAATCTTTTTCTTCATTCACATACTGTGATCTCAGCAACCTCTGGACTCCTCACATTCTTTTAGCTTCTGAGGTAAACTCCACCATTGAGAACTTATAAAAACGTATTAGTACAATTACAAATAGTGGTCTTGGACTGTGACTGTAACCAATAACTGCCATATTAGTATGGCCAGATCTGCATTATGAAAGCTGAAAGCTGAAATTTTTGTATGTGCACTACAGCTCTGGACACCTAAAATCTACAAGGGACTGCCAAATTTCTGTATTTTATTGCTGTAGTGAAGGCGTCTCTGAATTCCCACCGTCCCTGCTTATCCAAACACCATTGCATGTAGACACGAGCGGAACTGAGTTGGTATCGCTGAAAGTAACACCAATATCCAGCTCAATCTAAACTAATACCACAGTTGGATAAGAGATCACAACTATTTTCTACAGATCTCCATTCGTGTTGTCCATCCTAACAACACAGAAATAACACATTTCCAAATTCCAAAACACCCTCTGGAGGTGTTTGCTGAAAGAGTCACAAAATGACCCTATAATTGCAAATTGGAATTACTCTTTTTTTTTTTTGCCTCCTCTGGACGTCAAGCTATAATGTAAAAAACTATTTTTGGTCAGACTTCATGGAAGATAACTCCAAGATCCAATTTTCATTGCATCTTATCTTAACAAGGACTTGTACATAATTCCCAATATTGAACACTCAGTATTAGGTCCCTAAGTGTGAATGGTTTGATTATGGACAAATTCCTAGATAAGCCACAAGCGTGTCGTTCCACCCCTTCTGCTTCCAATATGAGAGGTAGAAACAAATCCTCCACAAGAAAACGCCTTTCTGTACAGCTGCCATCTCCAGAAATTCAAGGCTCTCTGCATTCAGAGGACTCAAATGACTCTTATGAAATAATTCTATCTCAAAGCTTCATGGACTGGGCCAAGGAGCTCTCAAAAGCTATGTTACCCCAAATTGACAAGCGATTTGATCATTTGCAGGTAGCAATGTATGCGCATAAAAAAGAAAGGAGTTCTCATCTGTCTTCACACATTTAGTGGAACATAACCAATGAATTACTTTATTATACCCTGTGAAACTCAAAGTTATGGAAAATGGTCAAGAGCTACTTTTTACAGATCCAGCTAAAGCAAAGGAACATTTTCTAGGGCCTAATCGCCCACACAGGTCACCGAATCGCCAATGACTCAATTGGGAGTTTGATTTAGCATTCATAATGGACAAACCAAGATACTGAACTCTAGTTAAATGTTAAATGTTTATTCGCTGTTCTGGGATTTTCTTCCTCAGAGGTCAGCTTTGAAATTGTAATCACAGTTATGTTTCCATCTTTATTAGTTAAACTTTTACTGGTATTGATGATACCTGTTATTGCCATTTATGTTCTCTGTAAGGATTCATGTCTTTGCCTTTGGCTCTAGCATAATGTTGCAGAGTCAATAGTTCATAATTTGGAAGTAAAAATTAGAAAAGGGATAAAAGCCAAAGAGAAGTTTTGCATGATACTAATGTTTGTTCTTTTTATTACAAGCTGCACAGGAATCCATCACATTGGAGTCACCTCTGGTATTCGGGGCAGAGGGACTACACCAACAGTTGGTCTCCGCCACATCTCCATGCCGTCTGAGGTGGTAGGTTGATAACATGCACTATACACAAACATACAACACAAATGTCCACACCCTGTGCTTCAAACTTATCTCATGGAATGTAGGAGGGCTGAACCCATCAATGAAAAGAAAAAAGATATCAACTTTCCTTAAAAAATCCAGGGTAGATATAGCGTTTCTCCAGGAAATGCATTAGAAGTCAGGAGATAATTCAACTCTTAAAGACCGATGGATCAGTGAATGTATTTCTGCCCCTTATCGGAGCAAATCAAGGGGAGTCGCAATAGTTATAAAAAGGGGCCTACATTATTAAGTTGAAAATCAAATGAAACCTGGCTTCGCGTTAGCATGGAGTAGACGTGTTTCACACCTGCTCCTGCAAATCTTGTCTTCAACATCCTTTTGCCGGGGTCCCCGCGGCTGTGCTGGCAACTAGAAGATCCCTTCCCTGCTCCTGACTTACCGGAGCTGATCCAAAGCTTGTGTTGGGTGCCTAGACTGGGTAATGGAGGACACTTGCGGCGGTGAGTCTGGGCAGCTGTCGGGGGCTGCGATCCGGAGTGGCTCTGCGGCAGATGACGGCGCCCGATACTTGGACGGAGCTGCGGTTGCTGTGGCCATCTGGCAGGCGTTGCCTGCTTTCATTTAGAGGGAAGTATTTAGTTGTAAGGGGGAAGCGGGTTTGTTAGTATTGTTTACAGTTTAGAGTTAAGGTATCCCATAGGTTGAATGGGTATACAGGGTGGGTTTAAATGGGTGGGTAGTACTGCTGCTTTGTGGGCTAATACTGTTTGTATGTTTTCTACTGCTTTGAGGTGTATTCAAGGTTCTTTGAGACACGCTGCTCATATGCACCTGGGGGATGATTACTTCTCCACTCTACTGATATGTCGGCTATGGCATCCTCCCAGGTGATAGATGGGGGGGGGAGGGCTAACTTTTCTTACATGGAATACGAGGGGGTTAAATGATAGAGTTAAACGTTCTCTGGTCCTTAACCAAATTAAGAAATACAAATCAGATGTTACCTGTCTGGTGGAGACGCACCTGACAGGTAGTCGTCTCCTCTTACTGAAACGCCCATGGGTGGGTTGGACCTATCACTCTCCCTA
>WWET01002155.1:90105-129020 GCA_011038615.1 Limnodynastes dumerilii
ATATATATGACTGGTGCACAAGGCAAGGGGAATTTGTACAAAAAACAAGACATGGCCTGGCACTCTAGCCATTACTCAGTTACTAATCATGAACTTCTATCTTTAAAATAAAAATCAGAGAATTAGTTACAAATATCTGCAGATACGTGATAAGCTGTTCGCCACTTACAAGGCTTCTCTGGTGAACAGTCCTAACTCTAATCTTAACTCTAAATAGAGCCCCAACCCCATGTGAGGTATGCTCTTGGTTTAGAAAGATATTGGATATGTGACCCAAAGTTGGGTCTCTATTTAGAGTTAAGATTAGAGTTAGGACTGTTCACCAGAGAAGCCTTGTAAGTGGTGAACAGCTTATCACGTCTCTGCAGATATTTGTAACTAATTCTCTGATTTTTATTTTAAAGATAGAAGTTCATTATTAGTGACTGAGTAATGGCTAAAGTGCCAGGCCATGTCTTGTTATATATATATATATAACTCTCCAACATCAATTACCTACTGTGACAACAAGACTGTGGCGCTTTCTGGCATATTTAAAAGATTCAGAAGAATTCCAAGCATATTTAAAGTTAAAATATCTAGACACAAATTTGGTTCACTGGGAGGATCCAGTTCTGTTTTGGCAAACCTCAAAGGTTGTTATGAGAGGACATATAATTAGTTACATATCTAAAAAACGTAAGGAATCAATAGCCCAGATAAATTCATGTATCCTCCGCATTTAATAAATCCTTCTACTGAAACACTCACATCTTATAGACAGGCAAAGGGTTTGCTAGATACTCATTTGACATCCCAAGCTCAAAGACATTAAGACTTTACAACCCACAAATACTATAGATGGGGTAATCAAAAATTTTGAAAAATAGGAGCTATATCACGGGCTTAAAAAGCTCGGTAAATCAATGGAGGTTACTTACAAAGTCAGAAGATATTTTTCAGTGCTTTGAAGCATATTATAAAGAATTATATCAGGCTCTGATAAAATTGCTCTAATAAATTGCTCTGCGAGGCTAGATTGCCTAGGTTAACACAGGAACAAAGAGAGATACTAGATGATAACATCACTATTAAGGATATAGAACAAGCGGTCAAAACACTGAAGACAAGTAAGGCTCCTGGCCCGGACGGAATATCTAATGAATACTATAAAATTTTAAAAAATAATATAGCTCCAGCACTTTTGGAGCATTTTCACTCTATACATGAACAATCACTGTATTACCCATCTTTTAATGAATCAAACACAATATTCATTCCAAAGCCCAACAAGGACCCCCAGTTAATGGCCTCTTACCGTCCAATAACACTACTCAATACTTATTGTAAACTATTAGCAAAACTAATGGCATCCCACCTTCAATCCATTCTTCCTAACCATTTGACAAAACATCAGCCTGGATTTGCAGCCGGCAGACATTCTGTAAAAGGTATCAGAGCAGCTATAGCCGCAGTGTTCGCGTCGTCACAATCACCTACATCTAAAAACATACTACTGAACTTAGATACGCATAAAGCTTTTGACTCTATCGCATGGATGCATCTCTATAGAGTGTTAGAGCGACGTTCCTTTGGTCCAGCTATTACCACACTGATACTATTTTTATAACTCGCCTTGTACGAACTTCTTGTTACATGGCCAGAGATGAGGTGGATGATAATGGCAAGGAGGACTAGACAGGGTTGCCCGCTTTCCCCGTTGCTATTTTATTTGGATCCTCTACTACGTATACTTCAAAATTAGCCAGAATTTGAGGGTATCAGTGTTGGTAGAAAGGTTATAAAAATTTTTGCATTTGCAGACGATGTTCTACTTTATATTTCTAATTCAGAACAAATTTTGGGTAGATTGCTCGGGAGAATACAATAATACAGTATAGTGTGGGGACTTACAGTAAACTTAGATAAGTCAACGGCACTGTATCTTACTCCAGGCTACATTAGACCACATTGGAGCTCTGACTTTCCTATCAAATGGGATAAAAGATCCATAACATACCTTGGGGTTCAAATTACAAAAAATCCGTTAGATCTATACACAACAAACATGTAAAAAAAATTTAGGGAATTGGAAGGTACCCTGGAGGGTTGGAAGTGTTTACAGCTGACTTATACTGGTCAAGCGAATTTGATAAAAATGTCACTATTGCCAAAACTCTTATACCTGTTTCAGTCGTTGCCTCTTTTGCTGACCCAAACGGATACTCAAAAAGTAAATACCCTCATCAGAAAATGTATTTGGAACAATAGCCATCCAAGAATAAGCTTATATCGACTTCAACAGTCGAAATCTAATGGGGGGATTAATTTCCCTCGTATAACTATTTATAACCATGCTCGTCTTCTGCGACACCTGCGTGATTGGGTTCAGGAATCAGAGGTATATACGGACTCCGCTCTGGAACAGGAATTTTTGGGAGATATTAACCTCAAATCATTTCTGCATTTCTCACATAAATCATATGCATGTCTAATAAATAGACAGGTAAAAAAATCTTCCATTCGCATACTATCAAGAGCAACACTATATTGACACAGTCCTCAGGAATCTTTCTGAAATAGATTGTCAGAACCCGTTAGATACACGGGTATCTAGCATACCTCCACAGCATAAAGCTATTACCATTCACTACCAGCATTTGAGAGAGGAAGTGGATTACACAAGATTAAATACAGGTATGGTACAATGGATCCCGCACTTTCCATCCCTGACAATAGAAGTGCTCCTTAAGACCTTACTTATATCCTGTAAACAATTCCCTGTTAGCAGGTACACAGAATTATTTCTGAATGTATATCATAGAACCTACTTTACACCACACCGATACTTGTTAATGGGGTCAACTATAGCACATATGTGTCCACGCTGTGGAGAATTAGGAGCAGACATATATTACTGCCTATGGAGTTGTCCACTAGTTTACTGTTTTTGGGTAAGAGTACAACATGCGTTGAACACTTGTGTTCCAATTCCATTTAACCCTGAGTGTGCTATCCTGGTATCCTGTGTCATTCCACAGTCCCTAAAGCTTACAAAGGGTATTAAGAAGCTTCTCTTGGCAGTTAACGCAGCTGCTAAAAAATGAATTGCAAGTCTGGAACGAACCGGTAATTCTTCAGCTGGAATTATTTCAAGAGAAGATCTTTCGAATGGACTGGCTAGATTCCTCCACAGCAAAGGAATCTAAGGTTGAACAATTTTTTTTTTATACGTGGCAAACGTACATTAGCTCCCTTCCGTTACCCACTAGAACTCAGGATCACAGTGTTAGGCTACAGGGAAGAGAGAGTTAGGGTAAGGATTAGGAAAAGGGTTGGGGTTAGATTTATTCTTAACATTCACTACTGCCTGTTTTCTCCTCCTCCAACCTCAGCCTCTCTCTAAGGTATCAGCCTCACAGCCACCTCCTACAATCCCCTACCATTTCCATCACCACTGGGATACTCATTGCTCTCCTTCACCTTACACATCAATACCCTTTCACAATCTGGCCCTTCCAGAGACACCAGCAAAACTATAATATACTCTCTTCATATAACTACTGTAACCTAGTCTTTATTGGTCTCCCCCTCACCCAACTCCTTCCCCCTAAATCCATATTTAATGCCGCCGCAAGACTTAACTTCCTCTGCCACCGGTTTGCTTCGGGCTGCCATCTTTATCAAACCCTGCACTGGCTTCCTATTCACTTTTGAATTCTCGTTAAACTACTCACCGTTAACTTTAAAGTAATTTCCTCCTCCACTACACCATATCTTCTTCCTCATCCCCATTTACACTCCATCTCACCCCCTTCAAATATCAAAATGCTGTCTCAGTTCCCACCTGATTACCAGCTCTTACACCGGCTTCCAAGATCTATCTTGTGCTGCCATACTGAACAGAAGAACACTTTACAGGTTTTGAAGCGCTCCCTCAAAACACATTTACTTTAATTAGCCTAATCCTCCTCCACATAATTTCCCCTACACTTCACACTGCACACAATTAATACCTCTCCTCCACCACTCACACTAGTTATATAGTTTCACTTGTACTTATGCCCCCTGTTAGTCTGCCCTTTAGACTGTAAGCTCTTATGAGCAGGGCCCTCTCCCCTCCTCCTCTCTACCTGATGTTCCCATTGCACTACAACATTACACTGTGTTGCTCTGCCCCATTACCTCTATACATTGCCATGTTAGTTATTTCATATTTTATCCTATTTGTTAGTAATCTTACCCTGTATGTAATTTACTGTGCATCCTATGTTTATCTGTATGGTGCCACAGATATCTTGTGATGCCCTACAAATAAACAATAGGAATGTGGTGGTGACATTCCTATTTTTTTTTTAACTGTGAGAATATTAAATTACTTCCTATCTTTTTTACCGGATAAACTAGTCCTTCCTATCACTCAAGTAATAACGGCTACTAGCAGTCCATTCACAAAACAGGAAGAGTTTTCTGTTTGCAATCCTCTGCTGATACCTGAATAGTCTCTAGGTAAGCATTGAATCTTCCAACCCTGGAGCAAAACATGCTTGGACAAGTAGTTAATTATGAAACAGAACCTTACAGAGAAGAATTGTGAAAGCAGCATGACATACCTACAGAAACTGTATTTGCAAAAGTAAAGTTAAGAAATGTAAAATGCTTACCCTTCAATATTTATGTTGTCTGCTGTATATTTATGCACATGGGTAAAAATATACTTAATGATTAAAGTAAGGACAGACTTAATCCAATAAGGAGGTGTTTAGCAAGCACTAGGATTGGAAAAAGCCTGCTTGTCATGTTTGTGCATGACCACGCACCACCACCTCCAGTCGTATCTGGATATGATATGATAAGATCCAGAGAACAGGTTTCTTTTTCTAGGGCCCTCATCTGTGTTGGGGCAGGTGCAAATTGACACAAACATCCAAAGCTTATCATGTATTAGTTATACAAATAATAAGAAATATTTTACATGAATTCACTTGCAGATCCAGCCAAAAAATTGCTCATTATCTGATAAACAATGACAACTGTCTACAACCCTTTTCAATATTCATAATATATTATTTATTCATAATAGATTTTTTATCTAGTAAAATTAAGTTTAACTTTTTGTTTAATTTTTAAAAACACTGCTTTAATGGTAATAAACCTATTTTTGCATTTAATTGTTATAGTCTCTTTTATAATGACCAAGGCAATTAATTTATACTTAATAATAGTTTTAAAGAACACTGGCTTTGTTGTTGAACTCGCACAGATTGTCTGTCTTAAGCTGTATACACTTATACAATTATCATGTCAATGATACAATTCCAGACCATTTTGAGAAATATCACAAGAGCGTAATAAAAAAAGGTTTCATCAGATTTGGTTTTATGAACGTCCTAAGTCAGGATCACCGATGTGAACAGATTGGGCAAATGTGATTGTGTAACCAATTATAAAACAGTCTGTGCAACATTTTCTGACAATAGTTAATTGCAGAGCACTGCCTCTACAGATGTGCATATTTACTTCCAGAAGTTTCTGGCCTGTCCACTACGTTGCTCAATAGTGACATAATATGCAAAATACTGGATATGTGTTAACATGTAGACCTCTTTTATATTTGTTATTGCTGTGAATAAAATCTACATTTTTAAGTGTGGTATGTATTAATTCTTTACAAGACATGCATATAAAAAATGAATTATATGCATTTTTTGCCTCCAAACACCCTTTTATTACATTCTGTCATTAGATAGATACCTATTACCATAGAAAGTTCCTGATCAGTAAGCTGTACATGTGTGGTGTGTATTAATTCTTGTGCATCATCATTTTTGCACACCATCATTACACCCATATTCCACCTGCTGCTATACCATATCTGCTAGCAAGTTCTATGCATTTGTTGCAGGCTTATTTTTGTCCAAGAGAACACAAGTATGTTTGTACAAAATCCTTTAATGTACATATAAAAAAACATTAAAACATTCAGACATTCATGCAGTATGTCAGAAGATAGTTTAGTGTGTATATACTAGCGATCTCATTTTATTAGCCTTTTGTTGATCTTTATAACATGTGCTCTGCTTCCATGCATGCATCTGTCTAGCATTTACATTTTTTGGTTGTGTCATCATTTAATGTGATGTTCTCATCTAACTCCAGCTGTCGAGTAGTTCGTTCAAGTAAAATATCTATGTAGGGAATGAACAACAACTTGTCAGGTGCCAAGAATCAAAAGGAAAACATTATGCACACCATTTGCTTTTAAAACTGCATGTGCTTACCTTGAGCATAGCTTGCAAACAGTGAATGCTTAGCACCTTAGGACTGTTGTGACTGTCTTTATGAACCTCCCAATCAAAGGGAACTGTGAAGAAATAAACTGTGAGAATTCTTGGAACTTTAATAAGCTTTCATACACATGGTAATATGCTTCTCATGGAGATTTTACCTTTTTTGACTTATAGTTGCTCGTGTGGCAGTCACATGTGGTATCTTTTGTTTAATAGAAGCCGTTCCGAGCAGATGCCTAAAAAGATATGGAATTTTGTTTACCACAAATTACACCATAAACTGAAAGTTCTAGCACATTATTATGCTTTTCATTGTTGTACTTACCTTTTGGATTTATTTCATTTGTTGCCATTTTCTCTTGCTTAAATTTGGCATTTTGCAATCGCCTGTCGACAGCTCTGCTTTATTACCAATCCTCCGTTCAGCATTTTCACAACTGTCAAAGCTCACTGTTGACATTTTTGCTCCTCTCACTTAGGGAAACATGGATATCTGGGCATCGTCTGTCAAGTTAAACCAATTAATGGTAGCAATGACATTTCCTAAAAGCAGATTTGTGCGTCAAAGCCACTTCTATCCACGGCTTGAGCGGTACATTTCTATATCTATGTTGATGTTTTTAGGTTTGCTCTGTGTACATATACAGATACTGAATTTGTTGCTTCACATATGTTGTCACCCTTTGATTGTTAAGTCACTTGCACTATTTTCAATAGTTATGAAGTATCTACTAGATTGTTTGCTATTGTGCATATACGCCAGAATTTATTGTAAGGTATTCAATGTAACATTTGTACAGCTTTAAGAAAACTGCATTGGTTTTTTTATTCAAATCATTTTTATTAAATATATTTTTTTAAGATTTTATATAATGAAATCTGATAAAAAACAGTGAAATAATGAGGAATTTGATTAAGGCTTACAGATCCCAGCCTTGCTTGTGGCAGTGCATCTGTAAGGACTATGGGCCTTAACCACACTTAAAATAGTTTTACGTTCTCAAGCGTATCTAAGTTACGCACTAGTAAGGATAATGCACTCCTCCAGGCACTCCCCTTTAAAGTACGTAACTTAGCTGACTTATGCGTTCAGAACACTGCCTTAACTTTTCTTTGTGTATTCTAGTCATACGTAATGGCTTGTTGTACGTATATGCCTAACCCAGCCCATACTGTACAATTTAAATGCCTCACTATGCCCACAATGCATATATTAAGCTTGCGTAGGGATTTTACGTTCTATCGTATGGAGTTATAAACAAGTTACATACGATCACGGTTACGATGAGTAACATCTGTCATGCACATGCGCAATGTGTTCACATAGCCAGACTTACGCATGCCACATGCGTAAATTGGCTGTCATTAATAAGTCTGGATCAGGCCCTATGCTAATTGGCAGAAGACAAAATCTATGGAACTAAAAAAATCAATGGAGTAAAAAAATAAAATAAATCAGTAACAGAAAACAGATGTGTTTTCACCTAGGTTTTTGTACTATGAGCTACTTTACTTTACAGTGAATCGAGAGCTTGCCAGAACATAATATGGCTGTGGCTGTTGGGGAGTCTCAAGACATTGACGACATACCAGCAAGTGGCATAGTAAATACTCATGCAACCACAATGACATTACATGAAATATGAAGTGTTTATTTACAGAACAAAACATGCAATCACATATATAACAGTAATATAACATACAGGTAACACTTCCTATTTAGTCTGGCCTTTTCTGTTTAAATCTTAAGTGTGTTCAAGTGCTATTCAGTCTACTTCCTCAGCATGCCATTAAATCATCCATATTGGGTTTCTGTTGCACACATAAGTCCTGTTTTAACAAATATAATTATGTACTTTTAGGTGTCAGTTTCTTTGGGCACTAAATTTAGCATGCCCAGAACTCAAAACTACGCACGGAAACCATTTAAGAACCATTTAAGAATGATTCACAGAAAAGAACGGCTACTTAGGAATGTAATGACAACCACATGCGTGGCTAAACCATTCTTAAGTTGACATTCACATGGTTAACAGAGAGCCAAGGCCTCATGCTTTTATGTTTGTTCAGCACACAGCTGCTGTGTGATTATAATGAATGTGTGTGTTCGCCTTGATTGAAACAAATTAAATTATCTTTTAAAACTGCTGTTATGTCACCATTTTGTGTTTGACTTTAAATTTGAAAGGTATTTTCAATAGGTACTCATTATTTACATTCATTTGCAGTTTATGCATGATTTCATTGTTTGTTGTAAACATTTTTTAAACATAAGATTTTTTTTTATTTAATTTGTAGCATGTTTGCATTGTTTGTGTGCGACCTTGAAATTCTGAATTTATTTAAAAATGATTTATTTTATTTATTAATAAATTTTATTTTGATATTAATGTTATAACAGCTTTGAAAGCTAATTGGCTCTTTCTTAATCCTTCAATAAGTATTTATTATTTTAACAATTTTCAAAATTTTTCCATATTGAAATTTGTAACTAATTTTTTTGCTTACTTTTGGTAATTATAAAATAAAGAAAGCCTAAGAAAATCATTCTTCTTAATTGAATCAATTAATGTGTTTCTTTGATTAACCATGAATCATGAGGATATTAAAGATCCTAAAGATACGCTTGATTCTCATTTGGGAAACAAAGCTGTTCCTAAATATACGCATATGTAGAAAAGAATGTTCTTAGCTCCTAAGAAGCTAGGGGTGTGGTTAGCATTTTTCTTTAGGACCTGTGAATGTAGAGAAGGTTATACACTGGAAATGCAATGCGACTACAAATAGCACTGCAAAAAATGACAATAAATGTAGTTAGGACTGCTGACATATTAAACTCAGCCAGCAGGTTATTTAAAAAGAATGATGATGAGTATGACCTTATATAAGCTGCCGGGGGGCTATGCCAACCTCCAGTATACCAGTCACTGGAAGCCAACTATCATTAAGCAGAAAACTTTCATTCGATGATAATGTATTTGTTTTATGATCACTGTACTTGTCTTATTTATTTATTGCATTTTAGTTTTGTATACACATATTTAAATATTGTTATAAAAATAATGTCTTGTTGATATGCACGTGTGTCATTTTACTCCCAGTCATGTAACATTCTTGGAAAACATTAATAGCCTCACAGGACACAGGTATGATCAGGCCTAAGGGGGGGAGAGAGAGAGAGAAGGAGAGATTCACAATCACTGATTGCTCTTCTTGCACATGAGTGGCTCATTAAAATGTGCTTTTCACAAGATTATTCACTGCAAACAATTTCTTGACACATCACAAATTAGGCTGCAAAAGCAAGTCTACAAAACACAGTTATATAAAAAATAAGCAACCAGATCTTAGCCAGGTCCACACCTGGGGCTGCAAAACCCGCTTCTCAGTGCAGGTTGACAACAGTCTTGTCAAATATGCATTAATTGCTTTTTCTTTGCTTAAAACAAAACTATTAAAAATAAAAAATAAATAAAAAAAATAAAGTGGGTGTCACACCAATTTCAAATTAACGTGACACTTAATTATTGCAATAGTTGCTTATCAATTTAAAAAAAAAATACATATTCAATTAGACTTCTCTATTTAGAGGCTTATCTAAGTAATGTACTATAAAACAAATAAATATAAATAAATACTGCCAGTAATTTCAGCTTGATGTAACTAAATTCTAAATAGGTCTGTAACTCGACAATTTCAATGATGACATTTATTAGAGACTGAAAAGAATGTTATTCTGACATTACATATTACAACATGGTTACCTACGCAATTCACTTGTAAGCTAAAACGTATCATGATATGGATTTCCAGGCACATGGATCTAAGTTTTTTTTTTACTTAAGTTTATTAAAGGTTGGTCTTGCACATAGATGGTACAAAACATGAATCTTTCAATAAAAATTACACAAAATATAGAGAAAGAGGTATACTGTTGTTATTATTAACAATAAAATAGAACTATAGTGTGGTAGATGAGGTAGGAGTTTGAGACCACCTAGGAGGTAGTCAAAAAGCAGAGGATCTAAGTTTTGTAAGCTAAAAGATCTGCCCGACAGGGTGGTCCATTCCCTCTGTCTTCCTAAACTCTGTAAAGTGGGCGGGAACATTTCAGCTTTACAGTATAGGCGGGTTTAAGCAGTTCCGTGCAGATCAGCAGTCACGCGGACCACTAATCTGTATGGGACAGGTGGGTTATGGAGTTCTGCTAACTCTGCATGAGAAAGGGAGTTTCACTCCCCACTTCCGTGCAAGCTACCACACCTCCGTGTGTACATAAAATTGCCAGAGGTCTGAATCTGGCCCATTGTCCTTAATTCAAAATGTCCAAAATCTAAATGAGCTAATTCATAATAGTCATCACATCAATTTAATTGATGAAAATGTACTTCAACATATTCCATACATGACAGCGTCAAACTTAATATCATCTATTCAGACATGGTCCAAATGTCCATTATGATGACATTAATATAAAAAGGTTGCCAAAACTTAATTCCTGTAAAAAAAAAACTTTTGCCAATGTCTGTAAAAAAATAGCTGCAACCCAAATCAATATCACATAAACCATAATACATGCATAACTTAAATTCATACTTTTTTTTACCCATCCAAATATATGTGTGACCCATATTACAGCTTGAGGCCTACAAATAACAGGAACTCTTCTCTAGAGTCATATAAGCAAAGCAGACATGCAGAGACATAATGATAAGGAAAGGCATCTGGAAAATATGGCAAACAAAACAAAGAGCAAGGAGCACGATAGGAAAATTTTTATAAATAACAAAATAAATAAATACGATAAAAAGACAGTATAGCTACATTTTAAAGACTCCAAATCAGTCCTGTGTGTACATTAGCTGCATAAGTGGTCTTGGAGTAAAACATAGAGAGTCAAGTATGGTATATCTTACAACATAAACATTGTCTATTGGCAAACAAATCTATACGTACTCTTCATACACAATTCGGAAATCCAGGGTGGCATGGTATACTACCCCTTTATTGTATGGAATGTCGAGAGAGTGGTTACATTCGGGTATCTCTTACATAGTACCACAAAGCAAACCACTTTTCCTGAAATCCCTGAAATCTTTGAGGTCCTTTCCAAATTGCGTATCTGCAGGCTACACAATATGGGCCAGATCCAGACCGACGGGCACCTTAGAAGGCTATTACGTGCACTCCCCAATATCGGTAAGAAATCTGCACACTTACGTGTCCAGATTCCTACCTTAAATCTTATGATCACGTATGCAGCCTTACGGCTGCATACCTGATCGTAATGGGGCTTTCCCACCCCGTCACCACATTATCATGTCTATCTCCGCCTTCACGGGGGGGAAAGCCCCGTTCTTGTAAGAACCGGCGTACATAACGTTAGTTACTTTACGCTGACATGGCAACATAAGAAAGTTGTGCGCATGCGCACAACCTTCTATGCAGGGGAATAACGTATGAGCTGTACATAATTCCCCTGTTGCCCGTTACCGTGGATCGGCCCCTATATATGAGATTTCAGATGATTAGCATAATCCTTTGTACCCCATTATACCTTGCTCAGGGATGCGGTTGATTATACTTTAACTACTTCTGGTCTAGTTCATTGGAACACACTGTTTCCGGGGCTTACAGCAAACAAGTTGTTACCAGCTAGCTCCTATGCAGAATTGTTTCTTATACCCCTTTCACATCACCAAATGTGAAAAACCCGGGTCAAAAAACCCGGGTTTTTCCAGGAGAGGAAATACCGGGTTTAAAAAAAAGACACCTTTTAAGCCTGCTAAAACCCGGGAAATTACCGGGTAAGACCCTTTCACATCTCCAGAGAATTTCCCGGGTGTGCCTTGAGAAGAAACTGTCAATCATTGTAGAAACTACCTCCTATTGGCTGCTTAACATGACGTAATTTAAAGGGGACACTTCTGTTGCACACAATGATGATGTCATTACATGGTGGCCATTTTAGCTGCATTATTCCCACAATGGCTGATGATGTAGTTGTTTCTAGCTCTGATACCATGGTTTTGTGGATGATTTTGCTGTTTCAGACAGCAAATGACACTCTTGTGCAGATCATGATATTGTGTCAGATGGTACATGCTGACATGGTGAGAAAACGTGTTAAATTCATGTTGGATTTGCGAAGGACACGTCATCAGTGTATGAGCAGGAGGAGGGCATACATTAAGGGCCACTCAGATGTCCATTGTGAGGTACACTACCCTCAGTAACCGGAGAATGTGGACCCAAAAGCACAATCACGCAGAAGCTTTCTGGGAGACAGTGGAAGCCTATGAGGAGGAGCAGTGGATTGTGCACTTCTGGATGTCTTGTGGGACCTTTCAGTATGTGCTCGATTTAATCTCCCCAGTGCTCACCCGAAAGAACGCAGCATTCCGGATCCCCATTCCACCCTGGAAGAGGCTAGCCATTGTGTTATGGTGGTATGCAACCCCATCGCACGATGTCCTGTATGTTTGGAGTTGGGATTTCCACCATCTGTAATCTTGTGCGTGAGGTGACGGAGGCTTTGCTGCAAGTGCTGTATCGACGGTTCATCTCCTTGCCTGAAGGACAGCGTCTTGATGACACAATTGCCGGCTTTCTGAGACGTGGCTATCCGCAGTGTGCAGGTGCAATTGACAGGACACATATCCCCATCTTGACCCCTTTTCAAAATGCGGCGGTTTACCATAGCAGGAAAGGCTGGCATTCCATTGTTCTCCAAGCTGTTGTGGACCACAACTATTGGTAAGCATGTACGGGTATATCCAGGTATAGGAGGGAGAGGGGGATATGATAGAAGGGTATAACCAGGTATAAGAGGGAGAGGGGGATAAGATTTGCAATGTGCAGGTAAATTATTTGTGCTATAACAGAATGCTAAATGTGCAATATTATCAGCTTCACAGATGTGTTTGTTGGCTGGCCTGGACGGTCTCATGACGCCCGAGTGTTGGCCAATTCGGACATCTACCACCTGGATGAGGAGGTTAGAGGAGGATACTTGTTCCCCAGAGAGGTAAATGCAATGATGTACATATTGACCCTTTTAATGGTATTGTCTGTATATTAAGGAACTTGCATATATTTGCAAAGTAAGAATTTTGTCCTTTCTTTACAGAAGTCAAAGACTGTCAATGGTGTGGAGATCCCTGTGCACATCATCGGGGATGCTGCCTACCCTTTGCGTCTATGGCTGATAAAGGGCTTTACACAGCATCACTGTCTTTCTGTGGAGCAAGTGCGCTATACCCAAACCCTGAGCTCAGCAAGGATGGTTGTTGAAAACGCGTTTGGTCGCTTGAAGGGAAGGTGGAAGCGGTTGCTTAAGCGCTCGGACATCGACACCCAACTTGTGCCACACGTGGTTGCCGCTTGCTGCATTTTACATAACATTTGTGAAATTCAGAAAGAATGTTTCCTTCCGGAATGGAACGTTGTTGACCCGGAACTACAAAGAGCCGACCGACACAAGTGAGGAAGAGCATCACACCTCAAGCGCCTAAACAATACGTAACACCATTGCCTCAAACCTTGCTAATTTATATTAATAAAAAACTAATTTTTTCAAAACAAAATCTGTTTATTCCTACTACAATAATGCTTGTAGTAGTAGCATATTAGAAATAATACTTTGTACACTTCAAGTGCTTTTAGGAACATTTTTTGACAACTTTTAAAGTACAGTTACAAACAATTTACAGTTGTTCATAATGTGGATACTGCTCCTGGTTATATGGCAGGTGTTTTTAGAGTTCCAGCAACATTAGAAGTAGGAGTGGGGATAGGATAAACATGGGGAGGGTATGCAGGGAAATGCGGAGCAGGTTGTTGCACGGTGTGTTCCGCGGGTTGTTGGCCGGTTTGTTGGTAGGGTTGTTGGTACGGTTAGTAGCCGGTAGGTGGGGTGGGTTGGTAGTTATGTTGCAACCTCATGCCTTGCATAATACAATCTATAAACATCATATTTGCTTCCCTATTTTCGCGAGTAATCACTGTAATTCTATCCAGGAAGTTCTTTTGAAGCTGTCTTTCACGCTCAAAAAAGCGTTCCATTTTGTCCTCCACGGCGTGCTGCATAGCCTGATCCATACTCTCTAGTTGTTCGAGCATTGTGGCAGTCATGGCTTTGGCTGCAATTTCGACCTTACTCAGTCTCTTCTTTCTTTTTGGAACGTTGTAAACTGTTTGGGATTAAAAGAAAGGTAACATTTAGTAATATGAGCTATTTTAAAACGCTGTTTAGTAAGCCATGTGCTTGGGTTCTCATCCCCTTTGCACTTCTTGCTAGCAGCAACATTTCAGTTAATTTTATGTACTTACTATTTCCACGCATTTCAGAAGAAGTGGTCGGCTCCTCTGGGGTGGTGCCAGTCGTAATATGCCTAAAAAAATATGTTTATTTTAAATATGTTCTAGAAGCGCCACTACACCTAACTGCACCTACTCGGATTGCTGATGCTTTTTTCTAATTCCTCTGCATTCTAGCTTTTTACCGATAGAGCTATGGGATACCCCAGATGATTACAGGGGATACAAATATGGTGTTGCATAGGTCGTAGAAGCGCCACTGTACTCACCCACTGCCACTTTAAAATGGCACTATAATGTTAATTGTTAATATTGCTTACTTTTTTTGTTGCTTTTACATTGTTAATTATGCCAGTTATGAATGCAGTCAGAGAGACGTGGTACTAAATTACTGGGGCTACAAATATGGTGTTGCATAGGTCGTAGAAGCGCCACTGTGTTCGCTCACTGCCACTATAAAGTGCCACTATAATGCCACTAACTTGTCGAAAGGGGACAGGCTCTACCATATCGTCTGGAGCATCAGCTATAAAACAATAACAAGCACATCAGCATTCAGGAGCAACAAAACTCTTTAGACATTCATTACATTGACTGTCGCAGCTTTTACAATGATGTCGCTCCGACTGTGTTTGGCTTGGCTCTTCATGGCTTGTTGCTGTGGTTGTAAATTCACCTTCAGCATGTGTTTCAGAGCGTTGCCCTATGGGGAAAAGAAAAAGAATATTGTGAAAAATACAGCAACTGAAAATGAAATCCTATATGAACATTGGACTTTATATAAATGTTAAAATCCTGAAACAGACATGTGGACTTACAAATGGGACAATACTGGACTTACAACTCAAGAACTGTTATTAACGGCCAAATTTCATGCAAACTGTCTTGTCTATGGACTATATTTAATGCAAAGACTTATACATAACTTAATGATTGCTGCACACTTTTCTGAACGTGTACAGTACATGCTTTATTTTAGTTCTATTTCATGAAATTTGTTGAAATAAACAAAATAAATTTCTAATAACTTTTCATGGGCTAGCAGAGCTTACTGTGTTTAAAGTTTAATAAAGGTTATATTTATTTTAAAAAACTAAAATTGTACTCACTTTTCATGGGAAGCGCATGTAATAAATTAGGCTCTACTGTCATAGATGCATCGGTACTGGAATCCTCGGCATCAGTTTCGTCATCGTCCAACATCAATGGCGATGAGGTGTGTGGTGTTTGGGTTGGCTGCGTGATGCTTTGATCATGGCCAGTTATGGATGCTGACAGAGACACTGGGTTGCAAGTGGCAGAGCATCCAAAAATAGTGTTGCATAGGTCGTAGAATCGCCAGTGTACTAGCTCACCACCACTCTTTCTTCTGCTGTCATGGATTTCTGTGAACTGTTTTTTTTAAGCGCTTTTAACTTGTTTACAACTTGTTGTTGCGTTTTTTTAATTCCTCTGGATTCTAGCTTTTTTGCGATATTGTGGTATATATATGCGCGTCTTTAACTGTACCAGAAATCTGGGCCATTATCTCCTCCTCGCCCCTTATGTTCAAGAGCTCCTCCACATCTTCCTCTCTCCAGTGCGTCATCTCGGAGTCTGAAACAGGGCAGCTTATGATGATATCATCAGAAGCTGCCCGCCTTTTCCATCCAATAGGGTTGCAATGTGAAAAACCTGGGTTGAAAACAACCCAGGTCCTTTCACATTGCCACCCTTCCCGTATTGGACCCAGGAAAAACCCTTCTTTTTGCCGGGTTTGAAACCCGACCGGAAGTCCCAGGTTTTTCACAAAAATTCCGGGTATTTGGTGGTGATGTGAAAGGGGTATTGATATATACCACCACTCGTATCTTTCACCTTTAAAGTGATATCAGCTACATCTCTGCTTTATATATATGTGCAAGATATAATGCACCTGAAGAAGACCATTGCCTTTTGCTTTTTCCCTGTGATTCAGAGAATCCAGAGAGGAATTTGCAGGTATGCAATGAGCAATATTTAACCATAGGTAATAGCTCCTTTTAGCCATTAGTAAAGTAGCTTGCAAATCAGTTTGCAATTATGGCTTAGCTCAGCTGTGCCTCCTATAACCCTGTTTAAATAAAAAATGTTACTGAAAAAGGAGTATAGAGTTAGAAAGATTTTTTTTTTTTCAACATGGAAGTATTACATAGATACTTTTCCATCCTCTTTTAAGCAACAGCTCTACTCTATTCTGCACCTTCCATTTTACCAAATGGTACCTTCTTCATGAAATAGTGATCCTTGTATATTTATGTAAAAATTACCTGTTTTAATACTGTAATACATATATTCCTTATCTAGAAATTTTTGTTTACTGTGATACTTTCTATGTTTCTATTGCAATGCATGATTGTACTCTGTTTGCAAATAATAGAAATATGATTTAAAAAAAAAACACCAATTGCATCCCATTGATATTGTGCAGCAAGCCCGAAATATGTTAAATTACTTTCCCAATGAAGTAACTGATAACAATAACAACAACCAAGATGTCAGTCAAGTAATAAATGCCCACATTATGATGGAGCAGATATTCTAACTTGTGCTAACCAAATGATTGATACTGCTTAGACCACAGGTTTCTACATATGATCTGGTTGCTTTTCATAATTACCAGAGACTTACAAAATGGACCAGATCTATAAAAACATTTAACAAGGAAAATTAGTCTAGCACTAGAAAATATCATAACCCAAAGCAGTCACAGATAAACTTTTAGAGGTCACAGAAGTTACAGTACCAAAAAAAAAAAAACATTATATATATATATACACACACACTCAAAAAACTTTCCGGTAGGCCCATTGTTGCTGGGACTGACTTCATTACATATTTCACAATTAATAGATGTCTCCTTACAATTGTTGTACTCAAACACATGTTAAAGTCTTTAAGATATTAACACATTAGAACAAATGGAATGGGAAGAAGGTATATACCTGGTTACATCAGATGTAACATTGCAATTATTGAACATGGAAAAGGTATAAAGGCAGTAGCCAATTTTGTGGACAGATCCAATTCAAAATTTGTGACATTTTTGTTGAATGGGAAAGATTTTTTTTTTTATATTTCTCTTTTTCAATAAATAATTCTATATTCAGAAGACAGGGCATGTAATGGATGCTAAATTCACACCCAGTTTTGCTAATTTATTTATGGTGGAGGGGTAACAGAAAAATGTGTGGTCTGGTCAAGTACGGTGATCCCACTTATTTATCCGCTATATAAATGATATGTTATTTATATGGTCAGGCACTGAAGAAACTGTTAATATGTTCTGTACACACATGAATTCTTATAATATGAGCATTAAGCTGTCTTGAGAAAAGTGCCTTAGCTGTAAAATGTTTATATTTGAATATTTATGTAGAAGGGAGGATAAAACCCAAAAATTATTGCAAAGTATAGTAAACAAATAAGTTGCCCTTGTAAGAAATGGCTGAAAAACATGCCACACAATGTATTATGGAGACTCAATAAGAAATTGTAGGGATCCAGGATAATTTGAAGCCCAGGTTAAGATATCGATTGCTTATGCCTTGATGAGGCATAGCAATCTATCCCCGGAGCACTGAATGTGGTGCTCTGAAAGGTAAGAGGAAAACTAAACCAACTTTTTCCCTAATTCTTACTCTAAGTCCCCCTTCTCCCTAGCCTGCCCCTAACCCTCCCTTCGCTATAGCCTAACCCTAAGACCCCCCCCTCCTACCTGCAGCCTGACCCTAACCCCCCCTTCCAACACAAAAAGTCCCTGGAGAGGTTACTCACCTCTCCGGAGCTGTCAGCAGTGGGTCCCATGAAAAAGGAATGGGTCAGTATGCCGATTGATACACTCACCCATTCATAAAAAAAAATTCCAAAAAGGCTGCATATTCGCCGAAAAGGACTTTCGTCTGTCTCTATTTCTAAAAGCAGCCCATCGCTGATTTGAACACTTAATTTCATCCAAAGTAACTGTAAAGACTGTATTATGTACAATACGTGCTGACTGATATGTTTCACTATCAAAATGTTAGTGCAGTGTATGCTAATGAAGATTTTTGCTACTTAAACTACACCTAATGTCATCTATCTAGTAGATACTGTAAAAACCAGTATGTAGGGAGAATGTGGGGAATATATGAGAAATATTAGAAATAGGTTTGATAACTCATTCTCTCCCTGCACATTTTAAAACTGAACATAACTATTCTATAAGTAACATTTTTACATTAACAGAAAAAGAGAAATTAATATCTACCTTCAGTGCTTATTCCAACCTTCATTACAATCTGCAATCTCTCTCTCTCTCTACTGCTGCTTTTGACATGGCTGACTATTCTCTTCTCTTACAAATGTAGAAGTCCTTAGGAATTCAGTACACAGCTCACATCTACTTATGAAATTGCTCTTTCAGTGTTTGGTTTCCTGGATCCACTTCCCCTGCTCTTCCTCTTACTGTTGAGCACCACAAGGCTCAGTGATTTTCTCTTTCTATACCACTTACCTTGGACAGCTAATAAAGTAATTTTGATTTCAGTATAATTTCTGTACGGATGATACACAAATCTACCTTTCCAATTCTGATTTCTTACCAGCTGTGTTGGCTGAGTAATTGAATATGTCTCTGCCATTTCACCTTGGATGTCCTGCCAAGATCTCAAAAACAAAACTCATAATATTTTGACCTGCCAATAAAAGCTACCCAACTGGTCTCTCTATCCTGCTCACAAAAATGAAATAATTACTACTCATAAAGCCTGTTGCCTAGGTGTTACCTTTGACTTGTATTTGGGGATCAAATGATTACTCAGTTACTAAATCCTGTTACATAAATCTAAAAAACATTTCCAAAATATACAAATATCTCACTCACGACACTGAATAGCTCATTCATGCAATAATCACCCATGATAATTGACTATTTCAATGCTCTCCTTATCGGAATCCCACAATATAAAATTACCTCCTTACCGTCTATACTGCATGCAGCAGCTAGACTGAATTTCCTTGCAAAATGCTCTCCTAGGGGTGCTCTACTTTGTCAGTCTCTACATGGGTTGCCTGTATTTTACAGAAATACAAAATTAAGGGCCGGATTCAGAGCTCCGGCCGCAATGCAATTGAGGCCGGAGTTCTGAGAAAAGTGCTACTGCACATGCACAGTAAATTTGGAAAGTAATCTACGTTACTTCTTGCAACATAGATTGCGTACACGCGGTCTTTAAAACCGCGTGTACGCAATTTACGTTGCAAGAAGTAACATGGATTACGTTCCAAAATTACTGCACATGCACAGTAGCACTTTTCTCAGAACTCCGGCCTCAATTGCATTGCGGCCAGAGCTCTGAATCCGGCCCTAATTTGCTAACCTACAAAGCCATCAATAAGACTACACCTGCATGCATATCCTCACTCATCTCATGATATATCCCAGCTCGCTCTCTCAGATCTTCAAAGGACATACAGCACACCATGCACTAAACAAATGCCCTAATTCCCGGTTACAGGACTCTCTCAAAAATAACCTTCCTCACCCAATAAGACTATACTCAACCCTTCAAACATCAAGCGCTCCCTTAAAACTCACCTCTTCAGACAAGCTTACCACATTCCTTAATATTTGTCTACCCTATTTACATTTGCTCTTATGTAGTAATTTCCAGTGTTCTAGATGATAAAGCTTTCAACCTTGTGGGTCCTTCTTATCTACCCAGTCTGTCTGTTACCACCCAGTCATGATATGATTATTAAAACTGTAAAGTGCTACAATTTCTTTAGGAGCTCTATAAAAACATATAAATGAATGAATGAATGAATGAATGAATGCAGGGGCAATGGAGAAAACAGAATATCCCTGAACCCATGGCTAGAGCACATATTAAATGGGTATTTGAATTTAAAACACTGGTTCCTGCCAGACTGAATTTAGACTTTAAACTTAAATGGTTTTTATAATTTTTTAAATTATTTTATGCAAGATTAATTTATTTTATGAAACATTTAGGTGTATTTTATCACATTTTGTGTTATACATAGTTTTACTTATAACTTTTAATCATTGCATATTAACATCCACCCTGACAATGAAGAGGTTGCAATATGCTGTGTGACTGGAGCATACAGAGCATTCAGCACTTTTGTCATACACCCTGGCTGGTCCATTGTGTGATATATAGCACTTGCCCTTATGTATCAAACCCATTGTCCTATAGAGTGTAAGCCTGTGAGCAGGGCCCTCTTACCCACCCAGTCTGTCTGTTATTCCCCAGTATTGTTATAAAGATTGTAACATTGTAAAGCGCTACGTAATCTGTGGGCACTATATAAAAACCTGTTAATAAATAAATTAAATAAATAAATATCCAGGTAGAAAGTCTGGCTTCCAAAAAAGGGATATTCGAAAGTTACTTTTCAAATGTCCCTTTTTCCAATACTTACACTTTTTGACATTTCTTTTTATGAATGGGTGAGTATGCCGTTCGGGAGATGGTGGGTCAGGGTCACGCTGCAAGTAAGGTAGGGTTAGGGTAGTAAGAGGGAAGGGTTAAGGTAAGAATTAGGGGAAGTAGTGGGGGGACTTTTTTTTACACTTTCCGGAGCACTGAAAGCGTAGTGCTCCATGGATAGATTGCAATGCCTCCTCGAGGCATAAGCAATAGAAATCCCAGCCAATTCGCAACTGACTGGGGAGGAATGGCCGATTCGAAAATCGGAAATTCGGACCGGAGCCCCACACCCATAATGAAGGAGGGGCTTTTTTGTATTTACAAGTCCTGACTCCTTAAGATAATTATACTACTATGATAAGACCCCACAGTGGTTTTAATGTGACAGCACTTATTCCTTGAAAACTGAAAAAAAGTTCAAATTGACATGCATCACTGAGAGCACATACAACAGACTGTGTTTATCCTTTAGCGCTACTGGAAATAAAAATATCCTATTGGGCCTGATTCATAGATAGGTGTGCATTAAGAAGGTGCAGACACGCATGTATTCGCACCTAAACTGAATCTCCCTCCCACATCACCTCCCTTTTTTTTTTTTTTAGAACCTAAGGCATGAGTGCCCTAGACCGTCCTTAACTTCCTGTGTGTATTTTCCTTATTAATAAAGAAGACGTATAGAGTTTCCCTTGCAGTGCCCTCCCCTGCTCCTTTACATAATACCCCCACTCACCCTTCTTAAAAGTTACCCTAGGCTGTTGCGCAACGCCTCTATCTTTTTAAATAACTACCTGTGGTCTACGTATTTTCTACATACATTGCGTAGTCACTACTAGTGTAGTACTTAGTTTCTTAAAAACCTGCACCTAAGAAGCAACAGCTTCTTAGGTGTGAATCTGGTACATTGTGGCTATCAGCAACCAGAAACCAAATACCGGTCCCTTGCGCATAGAAACAGTGAGGACCAGAACTCACAAGTTACTTATAGCAGGAAACAGGTAAGTGATTTTTTTTTTTAATCCGGTAGAGAACAGCACAGACTTCACATAATAACATAGTTGAGAAGGTTAAAAAAAAATAAATAAATAAAAACAAGACACCAGTTCATCAGGGCAAACTAGATAGGCCAAGTAGTTAAGTGGTTCTTATCTGCTGTCAAAATTCTATGATTTTTAAGTTCAACCTATTTTGGATCTCCTACGATTCCTATTTCATCATTAATCCAGATTATGTATGTGGAAGTCGTCCTCCAGATCCAAGATGGCAGTACTTTTATCTTAAACAACATTCATTACCCTGGCCCTGGATACCATTTTCTGCTTTAAAAAAAAAACAAAAAAAAAACTAACCCCCCTTTTTTTTAATCTTGATCTTGATATCTACTGTAAAGAACCCCTTCCTTTTTTGGTTTATTTTTATCTTGATATCTACTGTAAAGAACCCCTCCCTTTTTTGGTTGTGAAACTTCCTCTCCTTTAACCTTTTTTTCAGAGGAACCTATTTTTCTATCTATATTAATTGACTGGTTGATTGATATATTGTGTACAAGTTGTAAATATCAGCCTGTGTACATAACCACAGAGTGTATACCCAGTACTATCTGTTCTTGTACTACTTTGTATGCTTGTTTAGTGGGCAGATTGGAATATTTGCCTTGCATTGGTGATGGGGGGGTAGATTTACAAAGCATATATTGTAAGAAATACCGTTATGTATTGTTACAATTTGTTTTACACATCTTGTAAAAGAAAATAAATAAAATAAATAAATAAAACATCAATTAAAATAAACACCCTCAAATTTTATTCAGCACTAACGGTTTACAAGACTGTGGCCGATAAAGTAGAATCAAAGCCATCCTACCCCTCTACTGGGATTAGGCTTTTCCAGCCTGGACTGCTGGATCCATATTATGCCCCTCCACCCCACTCCATTCCATGATTTCAGCCAGCCACATGCCAGGTTGCAATATAACCCACATATCACAGTGTGGGTTATCGTCCTTTGCAAAATCTGTCCTCGTGACAATAGTGTGAGGGAAGTTTCTGCTGTATGAGGGCTGTAGGGAGAAGGGTAATGTTAAAAATAGAATCAAAACCTTGTCATTGGTTCACTACATCTTCCAGTATAACCCCGATACACAAAAGGGGTTGACAGGGCACAGTGATGCTTGGAAAACCTTTTTCCTGCCTAGGACCCACTGCCACAGAAAAAGTTCGGGGGAAGGGGGGAAGCTAAACTAACGAAGTGCAATGGGAAAAATCTTTTTTATGAAATAAAAACTCCACACCTCATCTGCCAAGCTTTATTAGTGTAAAAAAATACATAAAAAGGTCTTACTGTTTTTAATCCAATTAATCTTATTTTAAAAATACATAAATAAAAACACCATTTAAAAACTGCTGCACTGAGATCTGCTCAAGCAGGCACCCTCATTACTAATGACCATCAGTACCTCAGGCACAGAATATTAGTTGTAAAAATTCCTATATTGTGAACTGATGTAACCACACTTAGTATATAACCTTAGATGACGGGCCAATAAATTAATCTCCATAATGAACTATTTGAAAGCAATAACACTTTCAAACCATTCATTTATTCATTTTATTTATTAATGTTTTTATATAGTGCCATCAGATTACATAGTGTTTTACATTATTATATTTAACAATCAGTCCCTGCCCCATTGGAGCTACATACTATGTTCCCTAATGTGAATAATTTATTCCTGTTACAAATTACTATTATCTAAAAACAGTGGTCATAAAATAAAAAATGTTTAATACCCAGACAGCTTTCGCCATAATGGCAGAGTAATGAACTAAACCCAATGTTAGCCTCCTGGATGGCATAATGGTGTCTTTGTTTACTGTTCATGCATCTTTTTGCAACATTGTTCATACATCTTCACCAGTAGTAGTATTCCAGTAGTGTGTGCAGAGATTATCCTTGGTGTCAGCATGTGGTTCTTATCAATGAAATGAGAAATTGTTAGCTTTCATTTAAAGAAAATTTGTATAATAGTAAAGGGATTTAAATTTTTTTTTACTGAAACAGTACAAAGATTTTATAAGCAATTACTTGGTACTTAAAGATGTTTGTTAAATACTAATGATACATGCCCTAATCACAAAATGTTCCCTGACCTAAACATGGCTAAGATAGGGCCCTAATCTGACTGATGGAGACATAACATCTTTTATGTTTTGTTATGCAGAACTTTAACACACTACAGACAAACAGTATAAAGTCTTACATCACATTACTAAAACAAGTTCAGAAAAAATAAATACATAACTAAAACGGCTGCTTGAATAACTTTGTAATCAAAATTTAAGTATAATTTTACATTAAAATTGGACTAATAAAAGCATGTGTTTGACAGAAAACTACGTTTAAAGATATATATAAAAAAAAACAACATTTTAAACAAAAAAATGTATTGATGTTTTATGGACCTGTGTATTAATCTATATAGTGCTTCTTTCTATAGCCAATTACTTACAAATTAACTTGAAGGACATCAATGATGGTCAGGTCATATTGCAGTATTTATTTTAATTATTGAGGGGGGGACCTCAGAAAGTGTCTTCAACTTCAATGTATGGCATCCAAAGAGAATCACAAACTTCCTGCAAAATAAGCTTGACACTCACTTAAGACACCAAAAATGTATTTGGGGACAGAAAAATAAATAACTAGAAACTATGTCAATAAACCACAAATATGAATATTTTATCTACAGTAGTAAAACTCACATACATAATCACAGTTGCAGTGAAGGAGGACGTCAACTATTATTTCTCCTTGGATTACACAACTGGTTCTTTGGTTTACAAAATCAGTAAAGTGTGCTCTTAAATGGCTAAAGTAGCTGTAAAAAAAAATAAACACAACACAAACACAGCCATAATAATTTAACACACAAGCTGGTGAAACAGATCTATCCAAAACATCTTAGTGTATGCATATTTTGCAAGAATGCCTTTACTGTGCACAGACTACAATAATACGACCCATCTTGCACCCTCTCTAGTCACAAACGATGGTAAACTTTTCATTTCTGCTGAGGATACATATGGAAGTGTATGCTTTTATAAGACGGGATTCTATGCAATCCAATGCCATTCTCTCATGCTTTCACACTTCTCCCCCTGATAATGAAAACAGACTTTGCTGCATACACCAAGTAGGTCACAGCCCTCAGTGAGGGCCTGGGGTTAGTGTTCGAGTCACCACTACACAGCAAGCCCTGTTTACTCGCAGAGCAGGTAGAGAAATCAAACACGGATACAAACATTAAGAAAAACTTTAGGACCAGAGAGATACTGGCACCAGTGTTGGAATACAAGGAACAGTAAAGTGTAGAGTACACGAGCACTGGAGATGTGGTACCCCATGTGTAGTAACTACTAGCTGCTACTAGCTGCGAAGACTGAACCAACTGCATAGAAAAGCAGAATGGATAGCCCAGTGGGAGACACCTTCATATTTTTTTTTTTGGGTGGGGGAAGGGGTGGGATTGAGTTGAGGTAGAGCTCAAGAACAGACACGTTTTTTTTAGACCTAGCAAAACCCAGGGCAGAGTGTTCAGCCTCTATATCAGTCCCTTGCATGTGTGTCCAGCCTTCATTTCTGCCCCTTGTATCTGTGTTCAGCCTCTTCTATATACACATTCTTCTCCCTCTTCCTCCACGGTGCTCCCACCTGACCTGTCATTCAAAAAAAGTATTGGTTATACAGGAGCCCTACAGGACCATATCTGTTTTCATGAATGACCATGTTAGAATAGTGTCATTCAATTAAACAAATGGCTGCCATAAGAGCCCAGTATAACCAGTACTGTTTATGAGAATTATGTTGGCATCTTCTGTTATCTTACCAGGTTGGCGTCTGTGTGAGCCATGGTCTAGAGTGACTGAAAAAGGGTGGCCCCACTTGTCTGCCCCTAGAAACAGCCCTGAGCCCCATAGTATGTTTGGCACTGTAGATAGGTATTCCCTGCTCCCTGAAATAGGCAGCACATTTACTGTAAAATATTAAGCTTGTAAAACTTCATAAATGTTATAAGCAGCATTACATAGCCATTGGTAAATTGATGTCTTGGATCTATAATTAATAACCTTGCAAACGGTATTTCCAAGAAATATGATAGATTTCCTTATCCCAGTCTATCATTCTGTTGCTATGGCAACTTGCCAGACAAATCAGCGAAATGTTTTGTGAAGCGTTCTCTAAAGTTATAAAGTAGTATGCTTAATCATTATGTTAAGAGCAATGAACAAAACTATTCAGCATTAATAAAAAAAATGTAAACATGTGAAAAGTAATGCAAAAATAGTGTGATTAATGTTGCTATGACAACAATAACAGACATGACAATGACACCATTGGCTGCATGCTTGCCCCAATCGTTTTAGCAATGAAAAAGGTTAGGTCGCCAAGGGTACCACGCAGATTATAAATTCAGCATTGATAACCCTTAAAAATATAAAATATTAAAAAAATGTAAAGATTTTTATTTTTGCTCTCCTCTGTATTCTGACAGTTGTTAAAGTTACAATGCAGATCGGTTATTCCTGTCGAAAGTTAACTGTAAGAATTCTAAACCGCAGTTCTATACTATACCCAAATTGTTAAACAGTTACTTCCAAACAGACCATGGTCCGGATTCACACCCCCGGAAGTATTGCACATACGTCCGTAAATTGCCCATAATAGCTACTACGCATGCGTAGTAACTATTTTACGCAATCTACGTATCATTTCGTTACGTAGATTACGTATATGCAGTCTTAAAGACCGCATATACTCAAACTATGTAATGAAACGATACGTAGATTACATAAAATAGCTACTACGCATACGTCTGTAATTTACGGACGTAGGTGCACAACGTCTGGGGGTGTGAATCCGGGCCCATGTCTTTCAGTTACGGTCAAGGCTGGTTTTGCAACATGTAATAAACAATGACAAAAATTTGGCCTTGTTCTCTAACACAACTGTTGTGGTATCTTTCATAGACAAAAGTATCCATAACAATAAGTTGGGATACAGTGACTTTATTGCAAAAGAAGTTAATTATCTGCAAAAGACATCATAACTTCACAATTATTTGTGTTAAAATTCTGTTTATGAGCACTATATATACAATTAGGCATTTATAAAAGGGTCACGCTGATTGATCAGTAGATAATGGCATTAAATTTCATTGCTTTATTAATTTAAGATGTAGCAAATGACTTTCACATTTTAAAAATAAGTTCATTAAGGATACCTGCAATTAACTTTTGATTACCTGATAATCTGGTTTCCTGGTCTCCTCGAAGGCCGCATTTAATTATTGGGTTAATTCCCCTTGGAGCTCCACAGGACCCATAGAATAGCTGCCAATCCAGTACCTTGTGTCTACTTGTCTTACAGAGCTTCTAAAATTCAACTCACAAAAGTTAACATATACACAATACAGGGTAGGATCTATGTGCTGCCATGGAGGTGTCCAGGAAACCAGATTGCCAGGTAATCTAAACCCAAACTGTTCCTATTCACTGGGAGTGCAATAAAATACACAAATTTTAGACCCAACTAACATTATATACTTTTTTCACTACTGCACTAAGGACCTTTCTTCCTATTTTGGCATCTGCAGATGCCTGAATATTCAACCTATAGTGCTTTCTGAAGGTGTGCATAGATGACCAATCTGCAGTTTTACATAATTCCTTAAGAGGACCCTTTCCACCCACAACGTTGGCAGTGCCCTAGTGGGATGAGCTAGACAATGGAACCTAGCCTCCTCCTCTCCCTTAGTGTGAGGACACAAAGATGGAAACACAATCTCCTGATTCACATGAAATTCAGATCCTACCTTTAGGTAAAGACTTGGGGTTTGTCCTTAGGACTACTTTATCCTGGAAAGAATTGGTAAAAGGCCCTTCTGATCATTAAGCTTGAAGTTCTGACACCCTCCTTGCTGAGGTAATGGCCATCAAAAACATTACTTTCTACATGAGTAACTTCAAAGAAATTTCATCTATAGGCTCAAAGGGAGAGGAAGTTAAAACGTTCAATACTAGATTAAAATCCTAGGGTGCTAAGGGGCACCAAAATATTTATTTCAATCTAGAAACTGCTTGAATGAACCTCCTAATATACCTATTCATAGTCAAAAATTCAACAGAGCACTAAGTGCTGAGACTTGTACCATCAAAGAGCTAAGCGACCTTAACCGCATACTTACCTATTCCTTTTCGGAAGCCGATACCCCCGTCGCAGACCCCACTGAAGAGGTGAGTAACCAGGGGAAGGGAGAGTTAGGGTCAGCCTACAGGTAGGGGACTATAGATTTAGACTGCTGGGATGGGAGGATTAGGGTTAGGCTGCGGGGAAGGGAGGGTTAGGGTAAGAATTAGGGAGAGAGCTGGGGTAAAATTTATATTTACCATTCAGAGTTCAGTCTTTGGTGCTCTGGGGATTGATTGCAAAAACAAATCTATTTCCCTTTCGAAAGAGGGCCATTCTCAGTGAAAACCCAGATCCAAAGAGAACACCTTCCACACTCTAAAATATGTTTTAGATGTAGAGTCCTTCCTGGCATTAAGTAATTAATTGATTACCTTAGTGTAAAACCCCTTCACAGTCTCAGTTTAAGTAACCAGGCACTTAGTTTCAAAGACTCGGTTTCGTATGATGCAGCAAACCTACCGAGCAGGTCCTAGTGCATTGGTAATGTCCATGGTGTGTTGACTGCTAACTGAAGGACTAGCGGAAACCAAGCCTTCTGGGCCCTAATATGGCAACACTGCAATTAATGCTGAACCCCTCTATTTTTTGCGTAGAGCAGGATCCAGCTTGAGATACCGGTAAACAACCCAGGATGAAGGCATATGGTGTGCCTTATATTGCTACTTCGTCTCTTCAGGCTTCCGGCACCCTCTGATTATATCACCATAGCCCAGTTTCCCAAGAATTAACCTGGGCTATACAAAGATGGCGGCTGTTACTTCCCTTCTAGTGCTCGGCCACGTGACCAATACTTAAGTGCTGCCATGGGCAAGAGGAGGAAAATATTTTAGTTTCCATAAGTCATCTGTGAAGCTCAAGCTATTTAAGATGTTTGGAACAGTTTTTAAAGATTTTTAACTCGTAAAACACCTTAATAGTACTTGGTAGATCTGAAATCCCACTTCTAGGTCAATTTAATGAAGAGTGAATTGACAAAAGGCAGCAGGATCAATGACATTATGCATACTGTTTTATTTAGAGTGGCAAATGGCTGTGCTTATTTGATCCAATTACAAAAAATACAACACACAAGATTTAAAAGCAAAGTAGACAAAGTAACTCCCAAATAATATAATCCTATCAGTGTCAACATGTTCAAACCTTCACAATCTAAAGATAAACATACTTCATCTCAAATATAAAAATAATTTTTTTTGTGTTCGATCTTATAATTCCCATCAGTACTATATCTTCCCAACACAGCAAAAATAGAAACTAAATCCACAAGGTATAGTTTAACTTAATGAATCAAAAGAGCTTAAGTCCATGGCCTGTTGGCACCTTTAGTGTTCCAAGGTAGGAAAAAAAAAAAGTTAGATTAAAAAAAAAATTATTGAATTAAAATGGACTCTGAACAAACACACAGAGGAAACATATTTGCGGTTTGCACATGCCCAGTACAGGAAATTAAAATCATGCAGGTCTGTAATGAGCATTTCAAATACATTTGAAATACAATTTTAATACCCAATACATACAGGTGGTAACAATTTTGAAACACAAAAAGCCTAAACTAATTAGATTGGAATAAACTTAAATTTAAAAAAAGTTCTTTAGGCACAGATGGCAAGTACCTACTATGTTACAGATAAGAAAAAGTTTAGCGGTTAGTATTTCAGCTCATACTGTATGCAACCCATGCTCCTTTCCAACAAACCACATTGTAAGGATGGACATGCTTGTAGATCCTAGGTATAAATATCCCTCACTGTGCAAAAAGAAACACCACAAGTGTGTTTCACAGGTCACTGTATCTAAAAGGTTAATGCATAATAAAATAAAAAATGTAACAATTAAAAATGTATTACAAAGTGAATATTAATGTACATAAATTAAATAACCACCACATTGTTCCTACGTTTTGCTGTATTAAAACAATTGATATTACAATTACCCAAAATCACTTTTGAATAAATATATAAATGGTATTCGCTCTTCCTGTCTATAATGCTGGTAATTATTATTTTTTTTAAATAGGGTACTATGAGACAGGACTCAACAGATACCAGTCACTACAGCAATCGAAGACCTGGCACCAAGAACTACATTAGCACCAGTCTGGCCATCTATGACACATGAAGGAGCACAGAATTCTTAATGATCAGTTACATGCATTTATATTAATATGTTTATGCTTGTGCGGTTTTCCCCCTCCTCCCTTGTGCGGACATAAGAGATCTTAGAAAATCTGGCGCCCGCATGCACCTTTCCCTCTTTTTGCGTGCGCAAGTTGGTGTCAGGCAGAAGTCTAGATCAGATACATTTTGCTGAAACTGATTTATAAAAAAAATAGTGTATTCTCTTAAAGAAGAAAAAGCATCTGGCTTACAGCCACTGAGTTACGAAATTGAAATCTTGTTTGCATTATTTTTCTCTTCATACATTGATACTTATATCTGGAAGACTAAAGAGTGATATTCCCTACCCTGCATTCCTTGGGTTGTGTAGTTATATCCCAATCAGTTCTAATGTAACTAGAAAATTCCAAGCTTAGTAAGTTTAGTCCCAGCTTCTGAGCTAAATGACCATTCAAACCTGAAACATCGGGGTAGAACAAGAACGTCCGCGAGTGAATTTACGCTAGACGTTAGTGTAAATTCACACATTAGTACTTATGGCGCATGCGCACGGCAGATGTTATGCCACGTAAGGCATAGCGTAAGGGGCAGTCACGTATCAGTAGCGTATCAACTTATGAAGGAGCGTGCCAGCCATACGCCACCAATATTTACGTTTCTAAGGCGGGGTGAGACATTTAAATTGTACAGTATGGGCGTGCTTAGCTGCGTAGCTACGTGTGAAGTACGCCCAATAGTGGTCACGCAGCGTAACGTTAAGGTAGGGTATAAAAAGCGTAAGGCGCCTAAAATACGTACATGAGAGGGGTGTGCGTAGGGGAGTGCATAGAAGGTACATTAGCGTAAGAACGCAGCATAGTAAAAGCGTAGCTCTGGATCTGGCCCATAATGGCTAATGCTAGGAGTGCAACTTATTTTATCCTCAAGCTCTGATTTTACTGCTGTAACCAGACCTGCATCTGTATGTTGCAACTGTATGTTGCATCTGTATGTTGCATCTGTATGTAGCATCTGTATGTAGCATCTGTATGTAGCATCTGTATGTTGCAAATACTTTTGTTTGCTGATATATTCTATGAGTAAACATGGACCAAACATGAATTTAGACTCATTTTGTTTTTGGGGAAAACAGAGATCTATTTTTTGACTGATCTCTTGCTAAAAACACCACCACTATTGTCCCAGATCAATGTTTCTGCATCATGATATTAGTGGAGACGAAGCTGGAAAAAAATAATCATACATTATACTAAAACATATACAAAATTGAATGTGTAAGGGTAATATATAGTGCTAACCCAGTTTTACAGTCACAGTAATCTGGGTAAATCTCATAACAATCAGATTGAGCGATAACTCATCAAAATGAAAATGCTCCAGAATATCAGTAATGAAAAAGGCTCAGATCCTGGGCTACGGACGCCAGGGGAATTACGCACTCTGCGTGTGTAATTCCTCTGTCAGCTATGATGTGCCCAATGGTGTTGTTTTCTGATCTACCCAAGTCTGAATACAGTTCAGTGTCCCAATCACAGTAGGAGGCATTTTGCAGTACATGTGCAAGTGCAAGCACCCAGCTGAGCAAATTGGAAGGAGATTTGTGGGCTCTCTCTCAAAATATTGCTGCATGGCCTAAATTTTACATATCACTTACCAGACTATGTAGCTGCAGTATCAAGTCAGAGTCCTTGTGGAGAAGAAATTAAATATAATTCAAGAAGGGCACCAACCAAGTCCATAAGGAAAATAAAAAATGAAATGCAGAGGAATTTGGAGGGGGTGGGCAAAAAAAAAGGTGATATACAGGATTAGGAGGAGTAGCAGTCAACAAAAGGCAAGACTTTGAGAACAGGAAGCTGTAAGTGTCTGGAGCAGAGAAGACGCTGGCCCTCTGCCCCTACATGACAGCACTCTAGGATCTACACTATAATTGTCTGCTCGGTGGGTCTAGCCCACCAGCTTTAGCTTCCACTACCGGAAAGTGGCAGAACACTGGTCCTTCCATCAGCACTGGCAACTCACACTCCTGCTGATCACTGCAGTAAGGCTAGTAGAAGCTGGCCACAGAGCAGGAAATGCAGGAAAAAGGAGCTTCACAAGGGGTTTTTCCAGGTAACACGGGTGAGTGTGTGAATGGGGAGATTAGAGATGTTAGAGTTGTCTATCAGAGTAAAATTACTTATAATATAATGGAGGAAAAAAAAAGGATGTGTGCCATTCAAAGAGTTTTTGGAGATTTGTTTGTTTTTTAGGATCTTTCTTCCAATAATATAAATGGAACACCTATAATTGCACAGATTTCATTATCCAAAAGTTCAGTGTTGTTAGAAGTTAATTACATAAAGACAATTAAATATTCCTAACAAATGCAGTCATACCCAATGGATTAGATTAAAACAATAGTTCTCAAGCTTAAGTCATACAATGAACAACAACATATCTTTCAACAACAAGCTGAAACCTATGTGAAGAGCCATGTTCACACTGCCGCCCTGGCAATATCCCGGGTCTGTCAACCCGGGATATTGCTGGGTTACCAGAAGATCTCAGGCTCACAGACCCTTTTTACATTGCAGGGCAGAACCAGGAAATAGCGTGTCATCACACTGCGTAATTTGTTTACTGTAAATAAATTACACCAATGCTGAAGTGTCTGTGCGAACCGGGTTGAAACCGGGAATAACACTCCAAATGTTCTGGGTTTAATTCCCGGATCAGTAGACCCGGGTCGTCAGGGCTTGCCCCGGCAATATCCCAGGTTTTTGGCTCAGTGTGAACAGGGTATGATAGAGAAATGATATTCTATAGCTGCTAATTTAATTTAAGGGGGAAACATTGAAATGGGAGTGAAAACATTATGCTATTCAAGAATAAACTTCACCTTAGCAGCTTTGTGTACTGTTACTAACCCTGTCCTTCGTAACTATAGCATAATTATTACAATTTTTTTTTTGTATTTGTTTTTATTGGTGAACAAACACTAACATGCATGGCACCACATAGAAGGTACAATATACAGAGGTATGACCAAAACAACTCTAGAGGCAAGTATCAAGTACAGAACATTATATCAGACCAGACGTGAAGTAGAACAATATCTGGCCGGGAAGAGTATCAACATTAGCAAGAGCTTATCCGTGTGGTACGCTATCGGCATGACTGTGGGCCATGTTGTTGATATCACTTTAATTCCTGTTTATTTATTTTATTATATTAATTTAGCTTTTTATTTTTTTAATTTTTTTAATTTTTTGGGCTATTTGTAAATCTTCCTGTTTGCTAAATCTTTAAACATTGTGTTACTTAATTAAAGAGCATTTGCATAACAAAAACTGAATACTAGAATATACATACAGATACCTCGCTTAGATGATGGGGCGGAGGGAAACTGGGGGGGAGTCAACTGAAACCGGAAGTTGCGGAAAGATTGCCCTACTTTTGTGTCTAGAGAAAACACTGTCCCTCCGTGCGTATTTTACCGTGGGAGATCCGTGCGTATTTTCCCACGTGCGATTCACAAGTCCGTCCGTGAGGAACTTGGCCCTTGAATCCTGCGTGAATTTGGGGACTTATTTTTAGTAGAGATTCAGCCAAACGTTTAGCAACACAGCAACAAACACTGCTGTTTGTTATTCCTATATTGAAATTAAACACAAATAAGTGAAACAAAAGTATACCTTGACACTGTTGAAAGTCATTTATTAAATAGAAAAACACCAAAGCTTTAAGTACCTGTGGAGTGTGTTGGAGGGAGAACCAGGGGGACCAAACGCTAATAAAGATGTGCGTCCTGTTATGTTGGTAGGCAGACATCTTCTCCATTGTAGCTAAGTGCCATGTCTTATTAATTAGTTGGGGGAGGAGGGGGGCTTAGGGTGTTTCCAATGATTAGCAATTAAACAGCGGGCAGCGTTCAATATTTGCGTAACCAACCTGTCACAATGCTTGTCCAAATTCTCAATTGGAAACCCCAAGAGAAAGGACCATGGGCATTTAGTGATAGGTATTTGTAAGATCTGGGAGAGCAGGGTGGCCACCGAAGACCAATAAACAGCGATTTTAGGGCAGCTTCACCATATGTGTAGGAAAGAGCCATAATTATTATAATTTGATCACCATTCCCAGGTGTTAAGTTACAGAATGTTAGAGCCTAAACTCACAAGGTGTACAATGGGGCTTATGTGTTAGGTCACACACAGAAGACAGAAAGAAAACAATATCTTGACTAGAGTTTTACTTAATACAAGTTCTCTTAATAAGCAGGTTACCACATCTGAAGGAAAAAATCAACAGGTCCCAATAGATCTAGATGCAATATATTTGTGTAGGACTACAGCAGTCACAGAGACATTGTTTAGCAGAGCAAACAAGTCTGCAAATAAACGATCACACAAACAAACTTCCATGCATCCTCTTTTAAAAAGGTTTTAAATTCCTACCACTAAAGTCAATTCTGCAAAGGGAGATATTAGGAAAGGACTCCCCTGATTTGGTAAGGCTCTGTAAGGGCAGTTATGTCTCAGATCCAACATGAATTCCCCCTGATATTTTCATGCCACAATGGGACTCAGCCCTAGGGAATCACTTGGTCATGGCAGGTGATAGCCAGTCGCTCAGTTTGAACATCAGATTTATCATCTATCAGCTTCCGGTCCTTAATGTCTTTAGAGAAAGGGACTACCCAGAGAAGACCTAACCCCATTTAAGAACAATAGATGACTGCTCAATCATATACTCTGGATGGGCAATTTTGGTTGCTTCCATTTCTTGAAGTCATCTTAAAATCACTGGCAGAATGGGTTTGGGTCAGTCCATTGTGTCACCATATGGATGAAGCTCCATGAAGAACATCTATGTAAACATTAGCACATTAACTAGCGGTCTTTAAACTTTATTTAATGCATTTACAACAATTAAAAAATAACATGGAAAACCTACATAGGTGAAAATATAATCCAAAATAAAGAGGGTTAGATTCTTGAAATTGTAGACTACGTTTTTAATAGGGGCAGATTAAACACCAGAATAGCTTGCAACATTTCATTTATCTAACAGACAACATTAAGCACAGAAGATGGCAAAAATTAATCTATATGTGCATTAATCAATTGGTAATAGGTCCTATTAATATTATATGTTATATTCACTACTTACTGTACATTTTATTACTTCAGAGAAAGCATTCATTTTTAAAATGTTATACTAGTAACATGTGTGGCTCATTTGAGATTCAGGATAGCACATTTTTATTTTAACCTGGGTGAAAGCCTATTTAAAAAAACAAATAAAAACAAATAAAAACAAACAAATAAATAAAACAAGACCCCCTACGAGACCCTGCAGGGATATATCACCCAGCCTTATAATTCTGTGTATTTTTGAAACAAGTTTTCATATGGCGACAACCAACTTTGCAGCATTTTATGTAACACTTTTGTGTCACAAGTGTTGATATTTTTGTACCTTTGAGCCATTAGAATTTGCATTGCCATATTACACTATTAACGTCTCAAAATAAAATAGTAAAGATGTATTATTTTTCAAAAACATTAATAAACGTTTACTTGTGTTATATGAGCAAAATTCCTAAAGCCTTTATTATGCTAAGTTATAAGCTAAGTTTTACTGCAATTACTAGTTTTTGTTTTTTTTTCTTAAATTGCAATTTCTTTTTGTGCAGGATAAATCAATACTTCCCAAGTATATTATAAACAGCAGTGTGTGGGTGTGCAAAACATTAAGACATTGAGAAAGCATTTTGTTACACTGTGTATAAAAGCCAAGATGCATCAATGCAATAAAACATTGCAGTCATGTTGAAAAGAATGTGATTTTTGTGGTTTCCAAAATCCAAGCGCAGGTCATAATAATGGTATGCAGTATAACATTTCTTTATCTATCTCAGATCACTGCAAATCAGTTAAATATGCTGCCATACAAATCAATTTTAATTGCATAAAAGTACTTTAAAGTAATGAAACCGACTACATTATTTTCTCATTATTATTGTTCCAATCACACTATAAATGAGTGTTTGGAACAATAACCCTGAAGTGTCTATACTGCTACAAAATAATTAGTTTTCCCCTTTTTTTCCTCCTAGCGTCTCATTAATAACCACATTCACACAATAGATTCTCCTACAAGTAATAATTAAACAGATTACTGTAAATTTTAATATATACTAATGTTAAGGTTTGTGCGACAAAAAAAGAAAATTGACATGCTATCAAACATGTACAGTACTTGTCAAAGCATAATAAACAAGCAGTTATATTGTATATCACACGTGCATTAGTATGATGCAAGTACAGAAAAACAATACTATTAATTGCAATATGAATAGTTGAAAAATCTTACCAGTCCATCACAGTTGCTTATAGCAACAGAAGCATTAGGCAGATCTGTTATATCCCCAACATACAGACAATTTCTATGCAGTGCCTGTATTTCATCCACATTGGAATCTTCTTCCCATTCTATTGTTGCTCCGGGTGCAATTAGTTTTGAGTTCAATTTCAACCTTAGATGAAATTTCTTGCCAAAAACAGTAATATTATAATAAATTTTACTATCACTAGATCCATCACTGGTATCCACAAGGTCTCTTTGAAAGCGCATTTTTTGTCTTTTAGAAACTGAATGAGAGAGAAAATTTCCCTCGGAATCTGTACTGATTGGTGTTACAAGGCTGTATTCTTCAATCTTCTGCAAAAGAGAATCTATAAAATAGAACATACACTTATGTTTTGGGGTTTTCTTTTAAGACAATCTTTTCTTTTAAAGCATAATAAAAATGTTACTAATGATAACCGTTTCATAAAATCACTGAGAATATATAAATGACAAAGAGTAACTTAATTTTTTTCTGGTTCGGTAATGTTTATGCATACTTATGTTACAAATGCTAACTAAAAACATCTGTCTTTTTAGTGAACTGACTAACTGCTCTTGCCTGAAATACAATGCACTGCAGCTTTTTGTAACAAATTTTGTTTTAAAACATAAATCCATTGCTGAATAGTGATGGGTACTCATTTCCCAGCTCCCTAGAAATCAAACTGATAGCTGGTGAAATACTGAAGAGTGAACACAATGCTCAACTCTCATAAGTACTGTGCCATCCTAACAGACAAGACACAGAGGTTGTCAAATTTCTTATGCAAACCAATTAATGTTTGGGGCTTTCTTGTTTGTTTTATGCTTACACTTTTATAATGCAGAGGGACTTAGTGCAGAATAAATATTTACCCAACTCACGCACGTAATGCAGCAGAAAAAGGCGGGGACGAGAAGGTAAGGGTCCCACAGGTCAGGATAGAAATGTAAGAAAGTTCAAACTTAATTATGTTATGTTTAGTAACACTTTGGTTTTTGCAGTCATGGGACAATAACAGAAAAAACATAAAACAATAGTTTAAAACTAACAGGTCTTAAACCACAGGAGCACCAGACACATTGGTCTATAATAGCCCCTCAAATCTGGGTCAAAAAGATAGGTGGGAAACCTATAAAATGGTTCCATGAAGTCCATCAAATTAGAAGAAAGGGAAACCCAAGTGGGTAAAACGCTGAATGTGTTACACTGAATTGTTCATTACTATTGTAAGTAGACATTATGGGCTGGACCCAGACTGAAATAAGTGCTTGAACTAAGTTACTCCTGGGCTAAACCAAGTTGATTGCAAGGGGAGTAAAGTTAATAGTATTCTTTGCATGCAGGGATATGAATTGCTTACTGCACAAAGATACTGACCAGCTTTACTATGACAATGTTATTTAGACTTGGGCTGGGAAGCATCACCTCTCAACTCTAATATTGTTTGCAACAGATTAAATATGACTCCCCTGCAGTCAACATGGTTTAGCCCAGGAGTAACTAAGTTCAAGCACTTACTTAAGTTTGGATCCAGCACTATGAGCCTGCTCATGCACAGTGGTTCTCATGCCGAGGTTTCATTATTACTAAGTCCCAGAAGAGAGCCTCTGTACATGAGCAGACCTTCGATGGGATTTCATTCATGGGAACATCCTGCATTGACTGCAAAAATCCTGTATGTCATAACAGGATAGCAAGCGGAGGACAAGTTTTAGTAAATGCTATGAACGTAGCTCCCAACGATGAGATATGAACCTGGATGGGCTACATTCAGCGGTGGATTGGTCATAGGCCTTACCGGGCAATTTCCTGGTAGGCCAAAGCACTTTGGAGAGACCGGCCATTATATATTTTTTTCTTTCACTCGGGTGGCAGGGGGGTTGGGGGGTCTGGCAAGCTTGCACACAAGTTAAGTAAAGGCCCTGCAGTGGCCGCGGTAGCCAGTATAGGGCCGCCGGGCTCATCATTCCGGCGGCCCTGTACTGGCTGTGCGGCCACTGCAAAGCCTTTACTTAACTTGTGTGCAAGCTTGCCTGACCCCCAATGTAGTGGCTGACCGCAGCCCCTTGGAAGCTCTAAAATCCATCCCCGGGGGTCAGGCAAGCTTGCACACAAGTTAAGTAAAGGC
>WWET01002155.1:146270-159964 GCA_011038615.1 Limnodynastes dumerilii
GGTGTATTTAAAGTGTACAGTATGGGCGTGCTAAGCTGCGTACGTTCGCGTAGTCAGTACGCCCGTTAGCGGACGTATGCTGTTACGGTAGGAAAAGTTAAGGTAGGGTTTGGGTCGCGTAATTAGAGAAAATACGTCCGTGCAAGGGGTGTGCCGAGGGGAGTGTAGAGACCTTATGTGTACGAAAATACGCACCGCGAAAATACGTACGCACACACGTAGTTCTGGATCTACCCCTATGCCTCTATCCAGTCCATACGAAACAAAAAATATAGCTTTTCTTTAAAAAGTCGTTTTCAATCCTAGCGATCAGAAAACAGTCACTTATTACAAGTCTGCTTATAGTCCACTTTTACCTTATTCTGATTCATTGATTATACTTTTAGCGTACTCTTGTCGTTTGCTGAACCTGGTTGGTTTCATAAAAGTAAAAAATATCTTATAAGAATTCTTGTTTTATTTACCTATTTAGACAGAACTGGATGGGACATCTGGGCCTCAGATGAATCCTGCAATGTTATCTGTTCGCCAGCTGATGTTCTAAGATCGCAAGTTTGTGGTGTTTCTGATTTCCTTTCACGGTGAATGTTGGAGATTATATTCCATGTGTCATGTTATGGGACAATAGCTAAAATCATCCTGGGAGTGTTATTATAGTAAAGTATTTGGTATAAGTTTTGAGATTTCTTTGATGCTTCTCTTACATGGTTTTTGGTCTTTTGTTTAACTTCATTGAAATTCTTATTTTCAAATATGTGTGAAAAAAAAATAACAAAAACCTTTAGAAAATTGATGGAACAGATGTTGATGTATTTTTGTATATGGCTATGTTTAAGCACCTCGGGACTGCAATAACTACTGTCTGTGTAATATTGATTTATTCAATTTAAGGTTTGCTAACAGAATAAATCTAAATCACAACATTACCAGATAAAATCAATAGAAGTAGATTTAATTGCAATGTATAAAATAAATATGTAGCACCAAAACCCAGAGCTAGTGGTAATAGGCTGCATCTTCTATATAACAACAAAGAAAAGAAAACTTGGGATGGGGTAAGGCATGTGAGCTCTAGAGTGGGCAAAGGGAAGCAGGGCTAACGCAATGTGGTAAGTGAGGAAAAGTCCCCAGCCCGCTCCACAGTGCTGAGCCTGGATGGACGCCACTGTTAAACATTCTAAGGCACTCTTACCACTCTGGTGAGAATGCCTTTCAATAATTACCAGTGGCGGCCATTTATCGTGGCTGTGCGGCTGCGCCTGTCACTTTGTGTGAAAGGCAGACTGAAGCTGCGTGCAGTCGGCACCGATCTCCCAGGCCCCCCCTCCTAGCTCATACATTCACAGTGTGACGCTGGTGTGACCTTCACAGCAGAGAGCGTGGAAGATAGAAGCAGAAGTAAGTAAGACTGAAAAGGTAAGTAACCCGGATATTTCAGGTGTTAGGCTAGATGAGCAGGAATACATACTTGCCCTCTTAGCCGATGACCTCCTGGCCATCCTAACAAACCCTGTAGTATCACTCCCTAACTTGTTGCATAAGATTAATATGTTTAGCGAGCTCTCAAATTTTAAGATTAATTTTCACAAATCCACTGCTCTTAATCTATCTACCCCAGAACCTATGTTGCAGGTTTTACAATCTGCCTTTCCCTTCCAATGGCATCCTACTCATATTAAATACTTGGTTCCCCACACATTTTTCAAGAAGGCCCACTCCTACTTCCAATGTTTCATCTGGAACGGCAGGAGACCACGTTCAAACATAATATACTATACCAACATAGAGAGGAGGGGGGCACCACCTCCTGAATCTCTTTATTACAATGCAGTACATCTAGGCAGAATATTAGAATAGACCAGGAATAACTTAGACAAACAGTGGGTTGCAATAGAAAATTCCCTTGCGCCTTCACCCTTAATATCACTCCCTTGGACTCCTGCCTTTCCTACTGTCTCGCACCTCTCAATTGGGGCCACTCTAAACTCGTGGAAACGCTTGAGAAATCTCCCCTTTATCTCCACTAAGCTTTTGCCACTTACTGTGATCTCCTATAACCCAGCATTACACCAGGGTTTCAGCCTCACTTTGTGAAAACATAGGGTCTCAGGGCCGTATCCAGAGATCCAATTTCTCGGCTATTTCCGTGCGTATTTTTACGATCGGTCCAACTGCACAACATTTATTTACGTAGTTAACGTAGAATATACAAGCGGAAGTGCCTTTCAGACGGACCTGTGAATCGCACGTTGGTACATAAGGACGGATACGCGATGCAAAAATACGCACAGGAAAATTTTAATAAATATGGACGGAGGGAGACATTTAAATGAAGAAAAAGTCGTCACGACACCGCACATACGGAGGACACATACGCACGGAAATGCACTCGGAATGTTACTAGTGGTCTATGGCGGCAGAAGTCTCCGACAGCACAGACGAGAGAGGGGAGTGTCGTGCTTGTGAGTGTTGATCAAATTCGCCGTTGTTTAAATCGCTGTGGTGATTTTTTGCATTATGGATATACAAATCTTTGTATTTACTAAGGGGGGAGTTTCAAAATTGCTATTGTCAGATTTACTAAGCTGCTGGTTTAGAAAAGTGGAGAAGTTGCCTATAGCAACCAATCAAATTCTAGATTTCACTTTCTTTTTACATACTAGAGAATGTCAGCTAAAATCTGATTGGTTGCTATAAGCAACATCTCCACTTTTCCAAACTCACAGCTTAGTAAATCTGGCCCCTGGAGTTTGGGCTTAAAATCGCCAGAGAAAGGTCTGTTGGGTGTGAGTGGTCATTGGTCTGTTGGGTGTGAGTGGTCATTGGTCTGTTGGGTGGCAATTGGTCATGTAATAATGTGTCGGTGTATAAAAGTAAGATGTAAATGAATTAAAGCTGCTTGTTTTGACTCAAACACGTGCTATGGCTTTTTGTGTGCTGCACATGCATAGTGGCTATTTAATAGCCAGTTTAGGCTTAATAATGGCAACTGAAAGGACTGAAAGGACTGAGCAACAGGACCACAACCATCACCAACCCTTGGTTCATCGCAGGCAGCGCATAACACGTCATGTGTGTGTGTTTGACTAGCGTTTGACTCTGATCAGGAGGTAGTTCAAATGTTTCACCTCAACCGCACTAACCTCCTGAGCCTTTATGAGCAGATGAGGAGGGATTTGGACCCAGCAACAACACGGTCCCATGCAGTGTCTGGGCTGCACAAATTACTGTGTGTTCTGCACTTTTTGGCCACAGGGTCATTCCAGTCTGTGACTGGCAGAGTGGTAGGAATATCACAGGCGACATTTTCACATTACTTAACTCGTGTTAAGTGCGCTGATTAAATTAACGCGTACATATATCTGTTTCCCCAGCCAGGAGGAAAATCTGCGTGACCTGAAGTTAGTCTTTTATCGGCTCTCTGGATTGCCCAATGTCCTTGGAGCGATAGATTGCACATATATTGCACTGAGACCACCTAGAAGCAGGGAACATTTATATACCAATTGTCACCTTTACCACTCATTAAATGCGCAGATGGTCTGTGATGCTAACTTGAAAATGATGAGTGTTTGTGCAGGCTTTCCTGGGTCATGTCATGTCTATATTCTGAGGCAGTCATCCCTGTATTCCAAATTTGACACTCGAGTAATGCCTGAGGGATGGCTATTGGGTATGTTCATTGTGTATTATCTTTGTCTAACTTCAGTAATAAATGTAATCTCATGTTATGTTTGAATTAATAATATGTTTTACAATTTATACCTTTTACCAGGTGATGAAGGATATGGGTGTCGCTCCTGGCTGTAAACTCCTATGCTACATCCAGGGCCGGCGGAACGCGCAAAGTGGGGGGCACCAAGCCAGAGAGGCGCTCCCCTACGCTACTATACCCCTCTGCCATAGGTGTCAGACGTGGCTCTATGGATTCCGGCAGGCAGCTCATACAGGAGGTTCCTGTATGAGCTGCCACGGCTGATGTCAGCTGCTCTGTGTAACTGCCTCAGGCGCTCATAAAATAACTTCCTGTATGAGCTGCCTGCCAGAGGAGGAGAGCGGCGCGCAGGAAGACTCCAGGTAAGTAGAAAAACAATTTGGGGGCTGGTGTCACATTATGGGAATACAAGGGGGGGGGTTGGTGACACATGATGGGAGAACTGGGGGGGCTGATGGCACATAATGGTAGTACTGGGGGGCTTGTGGCATATGATGGGAGTACTGGTGAGTAGCTGGAGACACATGATGGGAGAAGGGCGCAAATACATTTTGTGCAGGGGGGCGCCAGACATGATAGCACTGGCCCTGGCTGCATCCTCAGACTCCTGTACAGCACAGATATAATGGAGCACACATAGGACCTGATCCAGAGCTATGCTGTGCCGTTTTGTGTATTTACGGGCAGCGTAGCTCCTATGCACTCCCCCTGACACGGCGTAATTACACTCAGTTACGCTGGCTGAAGGCTACCCTAACTTCAGCCAGTGTAACCGAGTGTAATTACACCGGGACAGGAGCGTAATGCCTCTAACCCTGGCTTTCCAAGCTAATTTCCCTCCCCCCGCCTATCTTCTCTAACTACAGCGTAGATACGGAGCTGCCCACCCCTTCCTCCGTAACTACGCTGTAGTTACGGACGCACGATCCGTAGCACAGATAAACAATGATTACGCCAGGCAACATCTGCCCAACGCATGCGCAGATCGGCTGAACAGACGATCTTAAGCATCCGCCTGGCATAAATACGGTGGGCGGTGTAGGTCTGTATCAGGCCCATAGCCACTAGAATAGTGATAGAACGTACCTTTGTGAGGTATACATAGCAGTAGAACGTGGAGGAGGAGTGGAAATATTATGAATCTGAGGTCTGGTGACGCCAGTTACTCCTATTACTCCTATTAACAAGATGTTTACAATGACATTGTTTTAGAAACTTTGACAAAGTACTTTTACAAACATTTATTCAAACAGTTTACACTCACCAGTGTATTAATCATGTGAAGAACATGCAGAAGATACAGAATGACGAGGAGGTATAACACGGAGAGGAGGAAACGGAGAATGTAGAGGAGGTAAGGTGACGCCACTAGCACCTAGGATCAAAATATATTTGCATACATTTCTAAGGCCACATTGCATGAGCTGCGGCAAAAGACAAGTGTGGATGCTGGCCATAGCAAACAATCAGATTGGAGCTCTCACTTTTAAACAGCATACTTCAAAATGTAAGCTCAAATCTGATTATTTGCTAGGGCACACATCTCCGTTTGTCATTTGGTGCACTCTTTAAAATCTGGCCACAGGGCCGGCCCTATATGTGCACATAAAAAAATAACACAATAATATAAAAATATATTTTTTAACCTCACATATTAAATATTAAAACTAATAACAATAACAGTAAATAGTCATCCTTACTACTTTTTCACAATAATGTAAAAGATGTACAATCTAACACAATATCTACTGACAAGTATCAATACAATAGAGATTTATAGTGACCTCTATACACTACAGAGAGCATCCTAGTGACTACAACCCATTACAGAGAAATCCTACTGACCATGGGCCTGATCCAGACCCACGCTCATGAAACGCTCATGTGTGTAGCGTATTTACGCCTGCGTACCAACAATGCATTCCCCTCGGCACTCCTCTTGGTCATACTTAGTTTTGCCTTCTTACGCCCAGCAAACCCTACCCTAACTTTTCTGATCGTAACCTTTCGAAAAAGGGCTATTCACAGCAACACCGCTTCTGCACATTGGACATTAATAAAAGGTATATTGCATTCTCTGCGCAAACAAAATCTGCCAGTTAATTTCATATATATTTACTGTGATTTCTGCACTGTTTTCAGATTATTATATGTTATACTAGATTAATTTTTATTTCACATTTTATGTATATAATTTGTTTCAAACGTATGCGCCCACTGAATTATTTTTCTTCATAATTGGTTTTTTACAACACAAATGAATATAAAAAACACTAGTAACCATGGTAACCACAGTCTGAACACCCTGTTGAATAGAGAGATGGATCAGTTTTCTGCAAAAAAAGTATATCAGGTTACTATATATAAAACCAGCACACAAAACTTCCCCAATACAGGATGTGAAATTAGGATCAGGGAGATTACCAAACACTTCAGGGAGTCAGTGAGATCACCCAATCTTCAGGGAGTCTCCCTGATATTCAGGGAGAGTTGGCAACTATGATATATATAATGTTATACTATTTTATGTATATAATTTGTTTCAAACGTATGCACCCACTGAATTACTTTTCTTCATAATTGGTTTTTACAACACAAATGAATATAAAACACTAGTCACCCTGTTGAATAAAGTGATGGATCAGTTTTCTGCAAAAAAGTATATCAGGTTACTATATATAAAACCAGCACACAAAACTTACCCAATACAGGATGAGAATATATTCCACATAAAGTCCACTTAAAGTGCATAAAGTGAAAAATTACAAAAACATGCAAAAAAAAGAATTTAAATAGAAAAAATATCAGTGGCAATTCATAGCACAATTCATGGAGGCAGACACAATCCTGGATTCAAAATATAGCACACTGAAAATATTTAAAGAGCATTAATCCAGTAAGTGTCAATGATCAATATAGGCAGAAAGGGTTAACTTTTGTGGTGAAGACCTGCCCTCACCACCAATAATATCTAAAAGTACCTCCATGAAGGATTTAGAACTCTCGTTTAGCAATTAAAAAAATATATTTTAATTTTAAAGAAAAACATAAAGCATCCATTACATTGAGATTAGTCACAGTCACCTGCTGATGATTAATTACCTTTCTCCCACTGGAGGATAAGCTGCCACCTCTGAGTTCTGTCCAGTGTCCACACACCACACAGGAGTCTTCTGGATCACTGGAGTCATGTGACTTCTTGTTCCTCTAAGGCTGCAGCTTCTAATCACTGGATCTCTGACATCATCCACTCTGACTCACTGCTTTTGACAGACAGTGAGTCAGACCAATCAGCTTGCAGGCAGGAAGTTCCGTGTCTTAGGCTCTCACCCTGCAGCGTTTGATTAGATAATCCGATTCACTCTGACTGAGAATGATATAATCAGACACCGCAGGGGAGAGAGATGATCTCAACCATTGCTGCCTGTGCTGTTTCTCCTCTGCCCACCACCTGCTGCCTGCCATAGCAGAAAAGGTCTGGGAATCGGTTGTACAAAATTTATGAATGATTTAGCCAGACTCTGTGTCGCCCCCCCCTGGCGAGTTGCTGCCTTAGGAAACTCGACTATAATGCCTAATGGGAGGGCCGGCCCTGTCTGGACACATGTTCAATGACATTCATAGTCCTACAGCATTTTTTTTTTACATTTATACAGGTTTCACTCACCAGCATCTTCATGTGGTTCATGTGATGACAAGGATGCAAAAGACTGTGGAGCAGGAGGAGAATCTGCAGAATAAGTGCGCCGTCTCAGAGGTGAAGGACGACGAGGTTGAGGACAGCTGACGCCACTTACACCTATTTTGAAACATTGCAGCAAACATAACTTGCATTATTGACATGTTAAAAAATGTACATGCTAATCACATTGCAAAATAACTGTTATTTGTTAACCCCACAAAAAAAAATTGAAAATAAAAATTAAATGCGGTACTTGTTTATCTTTCGGCCCCCGCTATGTAACTTACGTATCCCCGCAAGTTACGTAATTTTTATTTTTTTTCCCAATTCTCTCTCTCCCTCTCTGGGGGCAGCACGGGCAGTGCTGGGACACGAGGGGGGGGGAGACGGACGGGGACCGGTACGGACTGTTTGGCGGCGGCGGGAGCCCCTGGAGGCCGGACATGACACGGCATTGGGGACATGAAGGGGAAGGACGGGGGGACATTGGGAGAGACACGCATGTGGTGTGTGTGTGTGTCGGGCGGGAGCCTCTGGAGCCCGGACATGACACGGCATTGGGGACACGAAGGGGACGGACGGGGGGGACATTGGGGACGGAGAGACACACATGTGGTGTGTGTGTGTCACGGACACACACACACACACCACAGCTGCAGCACCGGCGGAGCGTGTGCGCACGCACCCTCTGCTGGAGAAAAAAAAACTACTATGTAAGTAGTGTAGCCAGCGGCCTCTGCAGCAGGGGGCCGCAAAGATAAACAAGTACCTTAACTGCAAACAAGTAAACATACATTTTGAGCAATGCAAACAGGATTACCATACCTTCCCGAGGGTCGTCAGTATCATGTACATTGACACCAGAAATCGGTTCTTCAGATATTATTATATCGATATTATCTGGCGAAGGTTCTCCTTATATCTGGTATACTCAATTGGTGAGCGTGGACCCCCACCAGTACGTCTTGCATGTCTATGCACCTCTGCCATCTTTTCTTCAGCCTCTTTTTTAAATCCAAAAATATTTTCCTGCAGTTGTCCTCACTCCTAAATTGACTCACTGCATTTACAGCATCAACTATATTATCCCACATTTGCCTGTTTGTTGTGAAAGAGGTTCTGCTGGCTTCAGAACCAAGAATTTGCTGGTACACTGGTATGATGGCTTCTACTAGTGCACAATTTTCGGATAAAGTAAGGAGCACATTCCGTCCAGATTTGGTACGTGCTTCCTGTGACCCTGAGCCACGTTCATGCTCCCCAGAATAACTACTCTGTTTCGTTGACATGGTAACACTAAAGTGTAAAATGGAAAACAATCAAATGAAAATACTAAATAGTATACATAGAATATAAGCCACAGTGGGGTAAATCCAGACCTACGGGTTAGTTACATTAGAACGCGCAGCGTATTTACATTAGCGTAATTTATAAGCACTCCCCTAGGCACTGCCCTCACTCGTACGTACTTTGGCCACTTTACGCTGTCCAAACCCTACCTTAACTTTTCATAGCGTTAGTACTGACATACGTAATGGCCTAACCTGGCCCATACTGTCAAATTTAAATGCCTCCCCACACCTACAAAGCATAATTACAGGTGTTGTATTGATGCCCCTGCCCCTTCGTTCGTATTTACGCTGATGGTACATACGTTCAGCGTTACGTGGCATAACATCGGACGTGCGCATGCACAGTGAATACAAATAGCCGATTTGACGTCATCAGCTAGCGTATTTAGCTCAGGATCTGGCCCAGTGTAACATTTACCATAATTAATACTTGTGCAATAGCATCTTTCAGCAAGAAAATACAGCACATAATAAAGCAAGTGAAACAGTTTTAAAGGTACTTACAATTAGGCAAAGAGAAGAACTTCAGGTGTTTAAAGTTCCAAAATGGCTGATAACAGCACCATACAAACAATCTCCAAATTCACAGCACCTAATCAGAAAGTAATCAGCATTTAAATAGTGTTCTGTGTGAACTCTGGTGATTTTTGAACTAACACCATCGATTTTAAAGCAAACTCTGGCGATTTATGGTGAAACAACCATTTTCCAATAGAAAACATTAAAAAACAGTAAAAAAAAATCACCGGAGTTTGAAAATTACCATGCAAAATTGCCCTATAGTAAATACAGAGATTTTTCTGAAGAAATTAGCCGCGATGTATCGCAATTTTTTATGGAGATTAAAACTGCCCCTTAGTAAATGAGGCCCATGGTGTATACTCAGGGGACTTTGAGGGTCTGCCGGCTGGTGAGAAATGTGTGATCTCTCAAAGATCTAGAAGATGTGGTGCCCGCGCTGGAGAGAGATTGGTGGACTTACCTCCAGATTAGACATTTTGTGATCTGCCTGGCCCTACTACCTAGCCTTGGTAGAGACTACATGCTTTTAGAAAATCTCTGCCAATTACCCCGGACCCTTTTCCACCTCACTTCCTGTCTATACAAAATGTTAGTCACTTAACAGAACCTCCCCGATTCACCCAACTTGGGAAAAAGACCTCGGGTATACGATATAGAAGATGGATTGGATGAAAATATTTTTATTAACAGATGCCCGTCAGTAATACAATAGGTACATCTGATAGGTGCTAGCGGTGCCTCTCTATGATAGGTGACCCATTCCTTATCTGGTGGAGCTGTCTCTCCTTATGCCCATTCTGGTCTTCTGTGCTACGCATGGCCTCAGCTATACTAGGGGAAGGGGTTCTCAACACTCCTGAATACTGGTTGCTCAACCTCTCTCCACTCCCGATATCCATATACAAGAAAAACCCTAAGTAGACATCTAAATAACGCTGCAAAAGCAATGATTCCATTTCACTTGAAATCCGCATCCCCCCTGTCACACACAGAGCTCAGCGCTGGTCTGGAAACGGTGGAGATACAACATGCATAAAGGGGGGAAAGCCCCCTTTTTGTAAGAGCCAGTGTATGTAACTTACGCATGCGCACAACCTTCAATATAGGGGAATTACGTACGAGCTGTTCCTTAAGATCAGCCCCAATGTATATATACTAATCAATTATGGGGGGGCAATAATTTGCTGTACTGGGGCCCAAAAAATCCTCTTGATGGCCGTGTGTATATATGTTGTGCACTGTGTGTGTGTGTGTGTGTGTGTGTATGTATGCAGTGCTTGTGTGTGTGTACTCTGTGTGTACCTATGCAGTGCTTGTGTGTGTGTGTGTGTGTGTGTGTGTGTGTGTGTATCTGGGTTGCAATGTGTGTATGTATGGAGTGTACTGTGAATGTGAGTGTGTGTGTTTATGCAGTGCTTTGTGTGTGTTAGGGGATGTTTTGGTTTGGTATGCAGTGCTGTGTGTGTATATGTATATATATATATATATGGAGTGCACGGTGAGTGTATATATGGGGTGAATTGTGTGTGTGTGTGTGTATGTATGTATATGGGGTGTATGTGTTTGTTTTGTATATGTGTATGTGTATATGGAAAGCGCTCTGTGTGTGTTTATGTATATGGGGTGCACTGTGTGTGTATATGGAGTGCACTGTGTGTGTATATGTATATGGAGTGCAGTGTGTGTGTGTGTGTGTGTGGAGTGCACTGTGTGTGTGTATGTATATGGAGTGCACTGTGTATATCTATATGGGTTGCACTGTGTGTTTATGAATGTGGGATGCACTGTGTGTGTGAGAAAGATATATTATAGAAAAAACTAGTAAGTACTATATCAAACACCAAATATAAAATGCAGTGCAGTATGCCACACTCTCTGTACCTCCAATACAAGACCTAGTTAACAGTTTACCTACAAATACCTAGGGTGCTGCACGTTGGATGTTTAACAATTTATAGTTTAGGGCAGGGACTAAGGGACTTATATAACTGTGCTTGCCCCGCCTACTTTCTGGTTAGCCCCTCCCAGAGTTTATTTGGTCCCGCCCACAGGAGGCCTCTTTCAGATTTTTTTCCAGGACCACTTTATTTTCCCAATCCGCCCCTGCCTGACAGTCAACATCTTAGTCTTCTTCAAATAAAACAGGAGCAGCTGAGTGGCCTCCTGGGAAACTTCCCTGTAATTGCCAATCCGCCCCTGGGTGTACACATAATAACAATTAACTGAAACCAGTACTGTACAAGGTAAAAAAAAACTACAACAAAAAACAAATATAAACTGTATTTAGAGCATAATTTCTGTAACTGGAGTAAATCTCGTTACTAATAAACTCATTTCGTGAAGTTTCACACAGGTCATGAAACAAGGGAAGACCCCTCCTCTGTAGACAAGATTGATCCTTATATTTTTATCGTTTTCCTCTGACTTATATGCATAGATAACAGTCCAGTCTTGTGGTAAATTTCAGTTCTTCAATAAAGCATGAAGCCTGGAGCTTAAGAGTTAAACCCATGTAAACATATCCCATAGTGATAGACACTGTATAGCAAGGAATCCAGGAGACATTGGGAGTCATTAGCTGAATTTATCCTGCACTGTATAGAGAACAAAACAAATTTCTGATATCATTCAATCTAAAGCTGAGAGTTGCTAATTAATGAATTCTTGCTTGTATAAGAGAAATGGCGTGTTACCTACAAGATGACATATTTTCTTCCTATCTAGAAAATCGATCATTAGTATTTTAAGTGTAAATGAAGACCTAATCCACATCATTATTTTATGCTAGTAAAATAATCTGTACAAAGAAATGAAATCTGGTCCCAATCTATTTTAGATGAATGGATAAGATTAATAAATGAGCGATGGTGAATAAAATTATTACTATTATATGTATACTTACAGGATTATTCAAAGCAAATGATCAAAGTGATAATTACTGTAGGTCACATACTGTGGAGTAGTCTCACGGGAATTGTTGGTAGTGACTCTATGACCTCTTGCTATCCAAATTTTAGATTGGTAACTATAAAAACCAAAGGGAAAATAAACATTTTACTGACCAAAATTGATTATGCTTTAGAAATACACTATTTACTATTTATTTACTATTTATTTATTTACTTTTATAATTTTTGTTTTATATTTTTTATTTATTTATTTATTTACTATTTATTTATAGGCATATAAGTGGATGAAAGTGCATATGGTTTGGAAGCCATGCATTGGTAAATGCCTTCATGTGTTTCAATTAAGGGATTGCTTTATCAGAGATTTAACTGACTTTTGCTTTGTCATTAGAAGTCATAGTGGTCAGTTGAGGGCTGTTTTTTTCTGTGGGAGACCCACTTGTATTTATGATTTTGATTACTTTAGGGAATTCAACCCTGAACTGCTTAACGGTCTAGGCCTTTGTGATATGACAGGGGAAACACATGCTACAAGGTCCAATTCATGTCATCAGCCCATCCTAAAATAACCTGTTCAGACTATTCTATTTGGGGCTCATTCTGCTGTGACTGTCCTAACCTGGACTTTAAATGCTGGTACTTAGATCACTTTTTATGCGGTTGGTATTTATTCTAAAACATAGATCATATCAGCCTCTATTAAAAAAAAGTAGAAAAAACCCAACTGGGTCAAACAATCATTGTATTCCCAGTAAAACAGGGTTTGTTTGCACATCTGTAATCACGTGACATCATAAAATATTTTGGTTTGTAGAATGCCATTAGTAAAACATATGAGATGCATATAATAATTATGAACTCCATTTGAAGCAATCAGCATATGGTCATTGCATTGTGTTGACAATGTTACAAATATTCCACAAAGCCATGAAATAATCTTCATTGTTTATTTCTGATGAACCTAAATCTATAGTGGGCAGATTAGGCATCTGAATAGGCTTATCAGTTCTGTCAATGGTGCATATTTGACAAGAGGATATATGACAAACAGGACAAGATAAAATAAAAATGATTCCTGTTCCTTCCTCCTGTCATCAGGCACTGTGCTACAGTGATTGAAGGGAACCATTCCTTCTGCTACATATTGCAGAGTATCTATTGAATTCAGCTGGGCGCATTTCAAGACTTACTTAAATGTAGATGTCCCATCTACTGCATCCTGCACAGCATGGAAAGTGGGGGGAAAGGAGTGTGACATGGCACATAAAGTATGTTTAATGTTGAGGAGTGTGTGGGGTATATCCTACTGCACATAAGTGTTTAATCTGTTTCACTTTTTACAGTATACACAAGTGGTGGAAGCAGACTACATGGATTACTCTAGATGGTCCTGATCCAGAGGTACACCGATGCGCTGTGCTTACTAAAGCACAGCGTATCGGCGTTTACTTACCTTGACACTCCCCCTGTGCGGGCGTATGTCCCCTTCCTTACGCCGGCTGAAGGCTACCCTA
>WWET01002155.1:159979-171087 GCA_011038615.1 Limnodynastes dumerilii
GGGCTAGGCGGCCATACGCTCCTGTGCGAGCATATGGCCCCTTCCTTACGCCGGCTGAAGTTAAGGTAGCCTTCAGCCGGCATAAGGAAGGGGAGGGGCCATAGTACAGGGGGAGTGTCGGGGTAAGTGAACGCCAATACGCTGTGCTTTAGTAAGCACAGCGCATCGGCGTAGTTCAGGATCAGGCCCTTTATGTGGAATATATTCTCATCCTGTATTAGGGAAGTTTTGTGTGCTGGTTTTATATATATAGTAACCTAATATACTTTTTTGCAGAAAACTGATCCATCTCTCTATTTAACAGGGTGATCTGACTGTGGTTACCATGGTTACTAGTGTTTTTTATATTCACCTGTGTTGTGAAGAAAAGTAATTTAGTGGGCGCATACGTTTGAAACAAATTACATAAAATGTGAAATAAAAATGAATCTAGTATAACATTATATATATATATATATATATATATATATATACACACACACACACACACATATATAATCTGAAAACAATGCAGAAATCACAGTAAATATATATAAAATTAACTGGCAGATTTTGTTTGCGCAGAGAATGCAATATATCTTTTATTAATGTCCAATGTGCAAAAGGGGTGTGGGTCGCTGCCGTGAACAGCACTATTTCAAAAGGTTACGATCAGAAAAGTTAGGGTTGGGTTTGCTGGGCATAAGAAGGCAAAACTAAGCATGACCAAGGGGAGTGCATCGTAGGTACTCCGGCGTAAATACGCTACGCACATGAGCGTTTCATGAGCGTAGGTCTGGATCAGCCCATGGTCAGTAGGATTTCTGTGTAATGGGTTGTGGTCACTAGGATGCTCTCTGTATTGTATAGAGGTCACTATAAATCTCTATTGTATTGATACTTGTCAGTAGATATTGTGTTAGATTGTACATCTATTACATTATTGTGAAAAAGTAGTAAAGATGACTATTTACTGTTATTGTTATTAGTTTTAATATTTAATATATGAGGTTAAAAAATATATTTTTATTTTATATTATTATATTATTGTGTTATTTTTTTATGTGCACATAAAAAACACTAAGTACATTTTCTGCTAGGGGGCAACAGCCAAAATCTCGCCTAGGGCATCACATTTGCTAGGGCCGGCCCTGGGCTTAGGGTACAGGGAGGAGAGTCTTAGGACCGTAATCACAGATCAGAATAAGTTAGGTCTTGCAGTATCCGCACCAAACTCATCTAATCTGCCCTGCAACCTGCCACTGTTTTTAGGATCCTTATGGCACTTAAGAGTGCCATAATACCCTCCCATCTGAGGTGATTGCGGCTAACACAGTAGAACAGCTTAAACATGCTTGGGATAAACATAAGGAAGTCTTAAGTCTCAAACTAAATTTAGGGTAAAATAGCATCTAGGGTCAGTATAGTTTAAATAAACAACTGGGCAGCCTGGATGGGCCGTGTTCCTCTTATCTGCCTTCTCTTTCTATGTTTCTATATAGTGTGCCATGTCTAGACCCTATTATATCCCACATGTGTTAGGGTTCTGATAGTGGAATATACTATAATATATGTTGTGTATATTAGAATCTGGGAATGTCACACTATATACATTTCCATACCATAATATTCCTCTTATATTATATGCAATTCCCAGTCCTGTAATACAGTGCCCTCTAACCAGTGTACCGTGGCAGACCAGTGTGCCGGAGCAATTTACTAAGTGTGCTGCAGGCCTGCCAACCCCCCGACTCGGCCTTACCTTACCGGCGGCGGCAACAGGCTTTCTCCTTCCCCTGATGTCTCCTGTTTCCTTCTGCGTGTCGGCCAGGTGTGACGTCATCACGCCAGCATCATAGTGAGGACCGTGCAGAGAGGAGCTCAGGTGGGAACCAGAAGAAAGAAAAGCAGCAGAATACAGAATAAAGAAAAGCAAATAAAAGGTAAGTAAAGGAGCAGAGGGGGCACAGTGTAAGTGTATAATGAGGGGGCACAGTGTGTGTGTGTGTGTGTATGATGAAGGGGCACAGAGTGTGTGTGTGTGTGTGTGTGTGTGTATGATGAAGGGGCACAGAGTGTGTGTATGATGAAGGGGCACAGTGTGTGTGTGTGTGTGTGTGTGTATGATGCAGGGGGCACAGTGTGTATATGATGAAGGGGCCCAATTGGTGTGTATGATGAAGGGGCACAATGTGTGTGTATAATGAAGGGGCACAGTGTGTGCTAAAGGGGTAACAGTTGAAGGGGCACAATGTGTGATGAAGGGGTAATGGTTGAAGAGGACACAGTGTGTGTAATGAAGGGGCACAGAGTGTGTGTGTGTGTGAGATGAAGGGGCACACTATGATGAAAGGGCACAGTGTGTGATATAGAGACACACTGATGAAGGGGCACAGAATATGATGAAGGGGCACAGTGTGTGTGTATATAATGAAGGGGCACAATGTGTGTGTATAATGAAGGGGCACAGTGTGTGCTAAAGGGGTAACAGTTGAAGGGGCACAGTGTATGATGAAGGGGTAATGGTTGAAGAGGACACAGTGTGTGTAATGAAGGGGAACAGTGTGTGTGTGTATGATGAAGAAGGGGCACACTTTATGATGAAAGGGCACAGTGTGTGATATAGAGACACACTGATGAAGGGGCACAAAATATGATGAAGGGGCAACAGTTGAAGGGGGCACAGTGTGACAAACAAGGGGGTTGATAGTTGTAGTTAAAAGTTAATATTAGTCATAGTTAAAAGCTAACATAGTTAATTTTAGTTATAAGAAAAAAAACGTTATTAGCTGCAATGTTAAATTTATCAAATAAAAAATAACAATTAAATGTAATTCGCAGAATTCTGGGAAGGGCTTAGGCGTGCCGAGGGTGAAAAAAGGTTTAGGAGCACTGCTGTAATATATACCACATGTACTGTATTTAGTGTTCCATGTTCACACGCTCCATGTGACCCGTTACTGTGTGAAAAGAGAAGCACAGCAGCAGCAGATTAACAGAGTAACGGGACCTGCAATAAACAAAAGAAGAGGCTTCTTAGAAAATGAAATCCTCTTCTCTTGCAAGGAGAGTGCAGGTAAGTCAGTTTTATTTCATTATAACAGGTTATTAGTGATTGATTTCCTTTCATTGTGTTTATTATACCATTTTTAGCACCCTCACTGACAATTTAATATGCTGACAAAACTTAAGAAAATAACTGTAAATTGTGTTACACAATTTAATATGTTATTCAGGTTTTGTCTCTATTAGTCTATTAATTGTGTAATTATCATGAGGGAAAATAATATAATAACCAATATTGTATTAGGCTATAACAGAAATGGTGGCTATTTTTATCATATTATTACACAAATTATAGACTAATAGAGACATAACTGGAATAAAATGTGCTGTAAATTGTGCAATAAATTCATGGATATTTTATACAGGATTTGTTTGTACAGTATATCCAAATGTCAGGATGGGTCCTGTGAGGTGGCCATTTTATTTTACTTTGTTGTTAAACCTTTATTTTGCCTATGCATATAACTTGAAAGTCAACCCTTCTTTCAGCTTGTATACAAAATATACATATGGTATTGTGTACATGAGTGACATCTATCACATGATATAAACACTGAGCAGGATAATGATTAATTTTTTTTCACACCTTTGACCATATAGTGACTTTGGGCCGTATTCAGAGAACCGTTTTCATGGTGAGTTACGTGCGTATATTTAGGTACAAGCAGCGCTGAAAAGTATCAATAGAGCTGGTACAACGGCAAACCAGTCCAAGGTAAATTTCTCCAGGGATAATTCCAACTTTATCCCTCACAGTATTAGTCCCAAAAGCGTTCTTCCTTGCCGTATCCCCACCGCAAACCATGTAAACAAGGGAAACTGAGAACCGTTAAGAACAGCATTTATTTAACAGACTAAAATACTGCAGGCAGTACCACATAAAACGAACCGCTATCTTGCTCCTCGATTTTTTACTTGTTATTTTACTTGTTTGTTTTATGTGGTACTGCCTGCAGTATTTTAGTCTGTTAAATAAATGCTGTTCTTAACGGTTCTCAGTTTCCCTTGTTTACATGGTTTGCGGTGGGGATACGGCAAGGAAGAACGCTTTTGGGACTAATACTGTGAGGGATAAAGTTGGAATTATCCCTGGAGAAATTTACCTTGGACTGGTTTGCCGTTGTACCTGCTCTATTGGTACTTTTCAGCGCTGCTTGTGACTACACACAATTTTTAAGCTACATTCAGTGTTTTCTGTGGAACACTTGTTTCAAGTCGTGGCAGCTGCAGATAATTAGCGCTGGGTAAAAAGAGTTTTTTTCTATTCATAAGTATTTTTAGGTACGTTTCAACCGCGCATGCATAGTAACTTATTTTACGCGCGTAAGTACCTCACGGACGGATTTGTGGATTGCACTTGAGTACATACGTCTGGATATGTGACGCAAAAATACGCACGTGAAAATGTAAATAAAAATGAGCGGGGGATGCATTTAAATGAAGGTATGTGGTCGAGACTAACATGATTCGCACGTACAGAGCGCACATACGCACGCAACTGCTCACGGAAAGTAACGAGTGGTCTATGGAGGCGGAAATCACCGTCAGCACGGCTGAGATAGGGGAGTGTCACGGGTGTGAGGGGGTTTGGCCAGCACCAGTCGTGCATATAATTGCGTTCCTTCATGGAAACAGAACTCTGAATACGGCCCTTAAACACTACTTGCTAGCAAACACAGGGCCGCCAAAACAAATTTTGGGCCAGGTACAGAAACTTCTTGGGTACCTCTCCTAGAAAAATGCACGTTGGTGTTTATTCATTGCTAACATCCTCTGAGAAAACTGCTGCTATCAAACATTGAATCTGCCTCTCCTAAAATTGATTTATATTGCGTACTACTTTACTTGACTTCTTTAATACCTGCTGGTATGATGCTGCTTTGCACACTATGGGCTCCATTTACTAAAGTCAATTTAGCTAAAATCGACCAGGATTGCGGGAGTTTTGCAGCGATTATGCAATTGTCGCATTCTCTAAAGGCAAAGTGTCAGACATAGCAATTGCCGGATTTCCTAAGCCTGGCTGGACACTAAAATGGCTGCACTAGGTAAGTAAAGAATGTATGTGTGTGTGTCTGTCCAAAGTTGTGTGTATGTCTCCACAGTTGTGTGTGTGTGTGTGTGTCTCTCTACAGTTGTGTGTGTGTCACAATAGTTGTGTGTGTGTAACCACTGTTTTTGTGTGTTTGTGACAATAATTATGTGTATTTGTGTGTGTGACAATAGATATGTGTATTTGTAAGTGTGTGACACTAGTTATTTGTATTTGTGTGTGTGTGACAATAGTTGTTTATTTGTGTGTGTGTGTGTGTGTGTTTGTGTGTGAGAGACAATAGTTATGTGTATTTGTGTGTATGTGTGACAATAGGTGTGTGTGTGTGTGTGTGTGTCAATAGTTATTTATTTATTAACAGGTTTTTATATAGCGCCCACAGCTTACGTAGCGCTTTACAATTTAACAATCGCTATAAACAAGACAAACAGACTTGGGCCCGGATCCAGAAGGAAGACGGCCGTAATTTGCTGAATGATAGCTACTGCGCATGCGGTAGTTCTGTTTTACTGGGCAGAGGGGCACGAGTCACATAGAAAAGTTAATTTAAGCCATACATATTTTTTTGTTATATCTAGTGCTAAAGGATCTGATTCAGAGATTGAAAATAAGAGGAAAATTACTCCTGGGCAAAACTATGTTGATTTTAGGGGCATCAAATGTAATCTGCTGCAAAAAGTATCAGAGTTGAGAGGTGGTATTTTCCAGCCCAAATATAAATAGCATCGTAAAAGTAAAGCTGGTCACTGCGTGTGTGCAGTAAGCAAAAGCGAAGATATAACTCTGCATTCAAAGAATACAATTAACTTGACTCATATTGAATTCAACATGGTTCTGCCCAGGAGTAACTTTCCTCTTATATTTCCATCGCTGAATCAGGTGCAAAATCTGTGTCAAAACGTAATCATATCTGAATGGGCCATTTATGGTATACTCCTGATTTGCAGCAAGTAAAGGGAAGCTGTAAGGAATTATTAGCAATAACCTCAGCTGCGAAAAAAAGCTATTTTGCTAAATTGGACAGGGGCGGGACATTTGCCATTTTCATTAAGAGAAGCTGCTTCATGTCTTCCAATGGACTATATCGAGGCACTCATGGATAGGGAAATGAAAGTGGATAAATTAATTACTGCATTGTAAACATTAATATTCACAATGCCCCTTAACATCTAAAGGAACATCCATAATAGTTTTAAAAATACTTCATTGTATTTGCTATGGATAAAATAGCAAACTGCTATTGTTTGTATCTTACGGTGGAGAAATCCGAAGTACTTTTAAAGTTCAGCTGTTTTCCTGAGTCACCAGTGATGTCTATGGTATATTGGAGAGTCTGCATGTAAGGATTTCCACATCTGTGTATGTTTTTATTATATGTTTGCATATAAACTAATTAAATGTTATCCCTGCAAATGCAACTATCCACCGGGTAAAAGGATTTTCCCAGAAAGAGGATTGACCAGCAAACTGCAAGCACGAGGCAGGGATCCATAAGAAAATACCAGAAATTAGCTGCTGCAGCAGTGTGTATGAACCAGGATATCAACAAGACTGTGCGAGACAACTCGTCTCTTTAATACGTATCCACATTCAATGGACTTCTTAAAACTTTTAACTTCTAACATCTGGAGGCATACAGGGGCAGGAAAATGTGTAATGTGCGGTGGCAATTAGCATGTAGTTCCTTTTGTTTTCATAAGTAGTCTCTATAGTGTGGTGGTCTCCAGAGTTGCCTGTGTTCTATAGGTCACAGACTCTGGGAATTTGGGATCTGGCGCAGGGACCCTTGGGTTATTAGAAGACAGTAGAAACTATGGGGCTTTGATGTAAGGCTTGCCCATTGGCTGGGGTACTAAGAGGTCACGAAAAGAGAGAGACCAGTAAGAGTCAGTGGACCTGGGCAGTTGTATCACAAGGAAAAGGAGGAGGAACAGAGCACCTAAGGAGTTTTGGCAGACTGAACTACACTATGGTTAGAGTTGCAGAAGTACAGATGGCTGGGTGAGGTCCACACCCAGACTTGCCGGTGAAGTGCTGAAGCATGTAGTGCATGACTATGAAGAGAACTGTGCTCTGGCCTGCCAGTGAAATGTTGGAAGCCTGTAGTGCAGAGTGATAGCTAAGGACTGCATTTGGCCTTGCAGGTGGCTTGCTGGAATGTGTAGTGCAGAGCAATGGCCGAGAACTGCACACAGGCCACTGATGGTACTTCTAGTGCAGAGCAATGATGACAACTGCACCTAGGCTTGCAGGTGGACTAATGGAACTTGTAATACAGAGTAATAACCGAGAACTTGCACCCATGTTACGGATGGTACTGCTGGTGATTGTAGTGCAGAGTGATGAGGAGAATTGCGCTCAGGCTGACGAGTGGAATGCTGGAGCCTTTAGTGCAGAGCAACAATCACAAGTAGCAAATCATGGAGGTCACAGGGAAAACTGAGTATACACAGGGAGAGACTCCGGAACGGTGCACATGAAGTACTTGTTACACTGGCACAGGTATACCTTCCGGTATGGCCACTCACCAGCCAAGCAAGACAGACACACACAGATCTCAGGCCAGCTAGAACCAGGAACTCACAAAAGAGTAGGCCACACTGGAGGTCCTGAACCAGTGTGGCCGGCGAAACCCAAGCAGAGAATGTGTCTGGTGTTAAAAGTGCCGCGCTTTGTGACAGTCAGGAAGATATCTACTGGGGTACTATAACCAGGGTTATTTTAAGAAATTAAAGTCTGTGTACTGGATTGGTACATAGGCTCCCCTACACTGCATTAGGCAAAATCTGTCATCGTACCCCCTCCCCCGCCACACACACCATTGGCAGGACTATTGCAGACTTTTTTCATATTGCAACAGGTACAACGTAGGCAACATTTATTTGACAAAAAAAGGGAGAAAGGCAAAAATGAAAGAACATTGATGCTTTGCAAAAAAAGGATTAAAAAAAAAAATGTAAAAACTTTAACAACTATATACAGAATATAGAAATGTAAAAAATATATATATTTTTATAGGTGCATAAATATTTCACTAAACTACATAATGTAATTTCTATGCAAATAAACATTTAAAACAAATCTAAACCCCAAAATGAACAAAAACAGCATGGACCGTGTTCACAGATCTAAGTTACCCATCCTGTCCCCTGGTTTTAGGTACCTTATCGCTCCGTGCAATGTCCGCACGGACACTGCCTCTCTCCGCCTAATCTAAATCCTTCCCCCTCCCACTTCTACCTAATCACACCCCGAGGCCTCTTTCTCCATTAAAATACTACGCATGCTTGGTAGGTCGTTTTCTACGGATTCACACTTAAGCATCTGCTTCTTAGGTGTTAATACAAAAACATCTCTCTCTGTCTATCTTACCTCCTTTTTAACAGTCAGACCCCAGACCAAACCTCTATAAAACGATACCACGGATCAGACTCCCATTTCCTTAATAAAAAGCATTTCAGGCCCATTACTTGACCTGCGGAAGCAGACAACTTTGTAGAAAAAGTGGGATAGGAAGAGAAGCTGAGTACCTGTAAGAGGTAACAGTTTGTGACAGTGTTGTGGACCTTTATTGCTGTTTATCTTAAAACCAGGTAGGACTTCTTTGATAATGCACCATGTAGATACTAAAGATCACAAGCGCATAAGGCAAATTGTGTATCTGGCATCACTAGAAGTAAGGCATGTATGTACAGGGAGGTGCAAGAAATGCTAATTAGGGAAAATTCAGCTATCTCACAGTCCATGAGCATCATCAGTTGTATTCCGTTAAAAAAATAAAACCAGGTAGGACTTCTTTGATAATGCACCATGTAGATACTAAAGATCACAAGCACATAAGGCAAATTGTGTATCTGGCATCACTAGAAGTAAGGAATGTATGTACAGGGAGGCGCAAGAAATGCTAATTAGGGGAAATTCAGCTATCTCACAGTCCATGAGCATCATCAGTTGTATTCCGTTAAAAAAAAAAGAGACAGGACAACATGGTTTAAAAGAGCTGAACGAGGCGACTGACTGGCACCTATACCCTACCACATATTGATGCTCTATTAGATGAATTTGCTATAACAAACTACATCTCCACATTTAACTTAAGCAAGGGGTAGTGGCAAATACCACTGACCAGAGAACTTAAAAACAAAAACTCAAGCCTTCATCACCCCAATGCTTTGCCCAGGCATACTTAGCCAGCATTGCCATTTAGGTGGGCAGGATTTATAATCAGGGCGGAAAAGTGTCAGAAAGGGAATGTGTGGCAATTGTGCAGGCTGTGAAAAAACTTAAGCCATACCTTTTATGGACAACACTTCAAAGCCGTGACATACTATAATCCTTTAAAACGGCCACAACACACCTCAGGAGAGAACGGCATACTGTGGCAGTGGGGCCTTGCTATTAATATTTATGACCATCACATCACCCATGTCGGGTCCCCTTTTCTCTTGGTGTTACATGCCTGGTGATACATGGATTGTGCCAGCATGTAGCGCTCATGTCAGTTGGTGTTGTGTTCCTCTGATGCATGCCGTCAGAGTGATGTCATGTAAACATCAAGTCACATGGGATGCTTCTGCTTAGTTCTGACGGGCACTTACTGCTCTATGATTGGCATAGAAAAGTCTTTTCATAAATAGAAAAATGCAATGCTGGCCTTGAATAGTCAATTAGGGGGTCATAGTTAAAGATTTCTAAGGGTAAATAAATGAATGATGAGGGGTATTAACTTAATCTACCACTTCATCTTTGTTTACTTTCAAGTCTCAACAATGGTTGCGTCTCATTATAACTTAACACTTTATATAGTGATTAAAACACAAAAATAAGCAATCATGCTTTTATTGAATAATTGAATGACTGTTATAAACAAACCTACACTAGGAAAACATAAAACACTTTCCCCAATTTTTATATGATGTAAGCAACATATTAATATGCTTCAGTATAATCAGTAGATTATGCAGGCCATACTGATGTGAAACTTATAGTTAAAACCGAAATTAATTTGAATATGTAAAACAAAGAAAACAAAACAATAGTAAATCAAATTTCATTTATTTTGCATTTTAAAACAGCAGTAGAGAACAAAGCAATTTTCTGTGGGCTGTACCGCATACACCAGGTCTCAGAATCAAACCTGTGTACAACTGTACTTTCAAATTCAGTTAACATACTTCAGATGTGCTGTTTCTACATGAGGGGTCCATGTTCCTGACCAGATCTAAAAAACAAAACAAAAAAAAACAAAAAAAACACAAAAAGAAAATTTATGTTGATTTAACTAAAGCAAAAATACACTCTTGGTATTCTAATGTTTGGTTCAAGACACATCTATGTTAGTTAAGGAAGATTCTATTTGCTAATGTTCAATGAGAAGCTTAGTTCATTTTGCTTTAATCAATACTCTCATCGCCATCTAAAATGCCAAATGGTTAAATACAATATAATGCTCCAAATAACCTCATTATTGATAGAATAATGAGCCATCTGACAAATTTTCCAGATTGGTAGATCATGTACACCAATAGTCTTGACATGGTTTCAATGCGGTTTCATTAGTTTTCATTCTTTAGTTCATTAGTGTTCTAACATATCAGTCATCTACATAAACTACATGATAATTGGGCATAGTGACTGTTTGACACGTAGTATGCAGTTACCATGCAGTGTCTAATTAGCATCACAATCAAGAAGTCAAAGGCGTGTTTACTTCTTCATTGGATTTGTCTCACATTATTGTAACACTATAGAACAAACTCCAGATACAAAGTTTTAAATAAGTAAACATTATTTTTTTAATTAAATAATGTTTAAACCAAGTAATATACTCAATTAAAATAACAGAAAAGGGAGATGTCTAGTAGGCTAAATATATATTTGATGGCATAATTCTGCAGTGTAGGATGGTAATCAATTTGTAGGGACAGTGCCAAAATAATTCTAACTGTTTCTGAAGAACCTGACTGCCACAAAGCCATTTCTATAAGGATCAGCGCAGTTCGATTCGATC